>BQNB010061210.1:0-36588 GCA_026074375.1 Tanacetum coccineum | reverse complement strand
CTATTACCAAAATCTAAATTTGGTGTAAAAATAAGCTAAAAAGGCTAAAGAAAAAATTATATTTTACTTAATTTTTTCCCGTCAAAAAGTGTCGCTAAAAAGGTGTCGATCGAAATAATTTTTACCCTATTATCAAAATTTGAATTTGATGTAAAAATAAGTTAAAAAGGCTATAGAAAAAAGATTACAAAATACTTAATTTTTTTTAATCAAACCTGTGCGTATATGTTTCTATCAAACCGCCGCTTTGAAATCAACCAAACCGCCTCCTATTGATTGAGCAAACCGCTGCCTAACAGGCCAACTCGCCGCCAAGATCTTACTAGGCAAACCGTCGTGGTTTTGAAGTAACTCGCTGCCTAGTTTTGTTAACTCGCTGGATCAATAAAATAATCAACTCGCCGTTTAGCAACTCGCCGTTTAGCAACTCTCCGTTTAGCAACTCTCTGTTTAGCAACTCGCCGTTTTAGCAACTCCGTTTTAGCAACTCGCCGTTTTAGCAACTCGCCGTTTTAGCAACTCGCCTTTTTAGCAACTCGCCTCCTGAATTAAAATAAGCAAACCGCTGCTAAACCTATTGACAACTCGCCGGCTATGTGAGCAACTCGCCTTTGACTTATTTTTCCAAGCCAGAACTCGCCACTGATCCTTGTGTATACCTAGCCGCGAACAAGCAACTCGCCACCAAATTTTATACAAAAATGAAACCGCCGCAAATATAATATTAAAATTAAGCAACTCGCCTTTGACTTTTTCCTAAATTTCCGGATCTTGTCCCTACCTTGTCAACTCGCCGTGAAGAACAATAATAAAATAAGCAAACCTCCACGAAGAACACTTGGACGAATTAAGCAAAATCAAGCCATATGATCTTTCTAGCCACGAAACTAGGTTACAACATACAATATTAAGTGTGTATATGACGATTAAACATACTTAACATCGTATTTCATTTGAAAAACGTCCAATAGAAGCAAACCCTCCACAAGAACACTAACTTTAAAAGCTTAAAATTTAAACTAGGAGCTTGTATAGCCTTGAAATTTGTAACACTCTAACCTTTGATGTGTAGAACAAGTAAGAGCAAGATTACCAAACAATAAAGCAAAAATCAAAAGTTGAAGCACAGGTTTTTTTCTTCAAAATGAGCCACGAAATTTGATATATAACCACACAAATCAAACACGAATCCACCAAGCTCTGATACCAATTGTAGGATCGTTTAAATCATAACACGGGTGATGATTCGAGTGGTTTAGCTAGTTTCTAGAGAGAGAAACACTTGAGAGAGTTTTCTAGTGAGAGAAAGTGTGTTTCTATGAAAAGGAAGTAATGACTAGCTTACCTCTTCCAAAGTTGGAAGAGGCTATATATAGTACTTACAATATACCAAGGGTATTCGTACCCGACCTTAAAACCGAAAAAAAACGTACTATTAACTATAAACTACGAGCCTATACATAAACGAGTAAAATACACGGGGTGACTCGAAGTCTTTTTCCTAATATCTAACAGTTAAACTTTACATACTAAGTAATTAATATCTTTTTTAAGAGGTTTTTTTGTCAAAATAGGCTCAATAATGTAGAGATAACTTTCTTTGCTAAGGGACGTTAATTCGTTATGAACCTTAATTCACACTTGATGATCTTTTCACATCACTTAGCAACATTTGCATCTAATACAAATCTGTTAGATACATTTTTAGCACATTCCGAAGTTTAATTGGTTTAGTATAATTTTAGTATTATTTTTCATATTGTTAAAATAGTCATAAAAAACCAAAAACATTTAAAGATAATCAAGCATCAAACGAAACATTCTTGTGAATTTCAATTCATCTCTCGCTGTGGAAACGACACTCGGAAGATAGATTATTACTTTTTCCTAAAGTAATTTTCTTATATAACAGGTAACTACTAATAGTATTATTATGACACGCGTTTATACGCTATCAAGGGTCTTATCAGATGTTTTTTAAGACAATTTTATTTTAGAATTTACTCCTATTTTTTTAATTATGTTACAATTATAGAGTGTTATGTTTTGTGAAAAACAATTAACACAAATCAGAAGTATTTTCGAATAATACAAACAAAATTATCAAAAACTCTACCCTACCCAACATTATACACAGTTAATAAAAAAAACCATCTAATAAAATTCAAAACCCCTGCTTCCAAAACCCAATCACGCACTAAAACCACGCCACGCCCATAAACTCTCATCATAACAAAAGAAAATAACATACTAACTCCAGCCAAAATCCTAACCCCACTTGTGTGTTGGCCCAAAATAACCAAGACAACACGCTCAAACAAAACAACCAAAATAACAAAAATCAATCTTCCAACAATAACAAGCCTACCAAACCCAAAACAAACAACCCCAAACCCACCGAAAACCCAACTATAAACCGTACACCAAACAAACACTTAATGGATGGCGACCCAAACCCCGAAGACAAACAAACTTCAAAACAACACTCCCCCCCAACAGCCCGAAACCGTCCAACACACCGCTCCCCTAACCCTCCCCCCCCAACATCCTTCACCCCCCCCCCTCCCACAAACAAAGACGAACAGTGCAAACAAAAAAAAAAATATATATAAACCCTATAATAAACACCGCTCCTCCCACCCCCACAAACATCCACATACCCAACCCGCGAACCCCCCAACTAACACAACACACCACACCCCTCAGTACACCACAAAACACCATAACAACCAGCCCCCCACCTCACAGCCTACAAAAACAATCAACAAACACCCATAACAAATAACACCCCAAACATCTCCCTAACCCACAACCACAAAAGACCCAACCCTCCAAAAATAAACACCAAACACAAACTAACAAACTCTCACCCAACCCTTACCAAAACTCTCCTCCCACCCACCACCCCAAAAAGAAAACACCAAACATTCACCCAAACTAACCGCGCTAACAATAAAAAACACAACGTTCCCTTACTATAATAACCCAAACATTCAACTTTAATTATAAAGATTTGTATATGTATTAATTTAACGAAAATACAAATAAACCACGATAAACTCCCACCCATAAACATAATAACACCTCATGAAAAAACTAATAAAAAACAATACAATCTCTCTGACAACTAAAAACCAACGCCAAAGCAAAAAAAAACCACCCTAAAAATCAACAAAACTCTCCGACCGCCTTACTCCGACCCCCTCAACCAAATACAAAAATCAAACCCCACACACACCCCCCCTCCTAATCCCCCCCCACCACCATCCACACCAAAAACTCCACACCACCACAAAAACCAACCCAACACCACCCCACCTAACCAAAAAATGGTATAAATAAAAAGAAGGGACAATATCTAACATACCATAAGTAAACGGTTTCGTTGAGCCAGCAACCCCTCCATCGTCGGAAGTGTTTAGCAAAATGGAGGCCCACCTGTGAAATTAAACATTTAGTATTTAAGATCAAAGGCAGTTTGACGCACTAATGTTAGCCTGAAAAGGATGGGGGAAATAGCTAGACACATTTTCTACGATAACTCCGTGGATCTTAAAAGAAATTCCACGTGCAGGCCTCGTAGATAATTTGTTTCTTATTTTTCCCACCCTTCGCAGACCAACATTAGTATGTACACCTATTATTAATCAGACATCATAAATACAAAATACAAACAATTTCAGTAAGGGAATAGGCTCAGATTTCGCATTGTGTACAAAATTTGGTACATTACGAAACACCGATCCAACGAATCATCATAGCCCGTGAAGTGATATAAATAAAAAGACAGTTTGTAATATACCTCAAGTAAACGGTTTTGTTGAGCCAGCAACTCTTTCGTCCTCTGCGTGTTTAGCAAAAAGGTTGACACCTGTGAAGAAAACCACGTACCACACAGGCGATCAAAAAAACAAACCAGCACCTGTGAAATTGAACGTTTTGTATTTAGTGTAGGTCTAAAGTCTTGGATCTTGTTAGCCTTTTGTAAGCCTATAGTTAACTTGAATAAATCCAAATCAACTATATGAGAGACAATGATTATGAATGCTATGTGCTAATGCGGAATCTTAACACAAGTACTAAGAAGAACAATTGTAAAACTAACTTCGTATATTGCTATTGATTTGTATTAGGTTTGGATACCTCAAACACTATGCCGTAGGGTTCCTTTTATACACCCAAGGAAACCCTAATAGGCTTTACAAACGTATGAAATGATAATGCATATCCTTTTCTAAGATATCTCTAAGATAACTATTATAACTATTCTGTTACATAAACAGACTTAACTAGACAAGGCCAGTACTAACTATAGTACTGCCAGACTTAACTTAGTACTAGCAGACTTAACTATGTCTACCAGACTTAACTCTACAACTACCAGACTTAAGTCTGTTTACAATAATTCCTAACAATAGGACCTTGCCAGCTAAGAGTGACACGAAGAAAGTAGAAGACCATTCTAGGAATAATAAGTCTAGTGTGATCTTCAAGTTTCTTTGAGTGTCTTCATTATAAGCTTCTTGAGGATTTTGTGAGCATTATCTTTGGAATTATTCTTGAACTACAACATGATGATCTTCCTGAATAAACAAGTTCTTATACTTCTATCAGCATTGCGTGAATCATCCACCTGATCTTATGCAGCACTAATCTTCTACGTATCTAATGTAAACACTTCACAGCAACAAGTCATATCTCTTTAGCAACACTTGAATAAGCAGCAACATTGACTATATGTACATCAAATCATAAAGTTTCAGTCTATTCTCATCACTTCCAGGTGTGTTAACTCCTGTGAGAGGTGAATCATTGAAAATTTAATGGATTTGATGTCTCTTTACCAGTTAGCCATTAACTCTGGAGTAGTCAGTCATTTAGCCACCAGAAAGGTGCATGTCTATGGTTGACTGAAAACCATTTCAACTCTCTAGTTACATATTAAAATATTGGTGCGTTGATACATATGGTTTTGCAAAACCATTACAGCCATGACCAGATTTGATATACCTTTACCTGTAGCCGTTTGCTCAGGGCTAGTCAATCCTTTGGCACCTAGAAAAGGTAATTCCATGGTGGATTGATTACCATATCAACTCTTTGTACATAAAACTTGATGAGTTGATGTACCATCCACTTTTTGGTAAAGTGATCAACCATTCTCAATATGGATTTGCAATTGTCTTTACCATAAGCATAATCTCATGGACGAGTTAATGTTTTTCAACTAGCTTACCACAACATCCATAACTGTGGGCTAGCCAAACCCCCCCCGCTGTATCATATGATTATGGTGAGTTGATAACCATACAATTTTTGGCAAATTGTCAGCCATAAACGGATTTGAAGTCTTTACCAAGAGCCGTTTGCTCCTGGACTAGCCAGTCCTTATGTCTGTTAGACATGGTGGACTGATAACCATTTGTTGTGTGGTGGTTAGCCAACACCCAAACCCTTCTCTCTTCCACTATAGTTTACAGCTTCCAACATATGTTCACATCTACTGATAACTCCATCATTTTCTAACACCAGCTTGCTTCTCCATCATTTTCAAAGTTTATAACAATCCTCATGTCCATCTTTCCATCCAGAAGCTTTATTTATCAGCATAGTTTGACATACATTAGCTGATAAAGGATATTTTCTTTCTGCTAACATATAAATATCAGCTGAGTCTAGGTTCAAACAATGCACTCTGTAGGTTTCATAGTATCTCCAACTTAGTATCTTTTGTTGACCTGGTAAGCTCCAAACTAAGTCAGTACTAAGAGGTGCATCAAACATTATCTTCAAGTTCTATGTAGAACACTATCTAATCAAAGAATAATCCACTTCATCTCAACCATCCATTTTATTTCCATATAATGGTTTAGATTAATTTTTATTTTTATGTAATTAAAAAAGACCACTTTCATCCTAGTTTTTTAAATTAAATATCTCACAACCGTTAATCGTTACGCAAAACGGTTAAACCCTACCATCCGCGACGAGAATTTATTCGCATCTTTCTATAGAGGGCATATCTTCTATATACTTTCATAGTAACAACCCCTTTTTTTTGATCAGATTATTTTTTTGATTCACGTATGAATAAAAAATCACATGATGATTATATACGGAAAATCAACATGTGATTGTGATACCAATCACTTTTTGGTGTATGGGATGTTTTTCAGAAAGTGAGTTGAAAATAAAAACATTCGGAAAAAGTTCGTCGTAAAGTATTTAGCATAGGGTGCCTCTAATGTAGAAGATAATTTTTTTGTTTTTCAGAGTGATGTGAAGAAAAAAAATATCGGACGAATAAAACAAGGGTGTCGTATCCGGAAAAGTACTTATTAGCAAGCTCGCTACTCTATAGAACAGATAAAGAATACTATACTCGTTCCGCTATCATGATACATTCTTACGTAATCGTACTGAAACTATTTTTCTCCGATTTTTTTTCAATCACCTGTCGGAAAAAAGCGACATGTGATTTGATTGATACAATTCTCTTGTGATTTCACTTAAACAATCACGTTCTGCTAGTGATTTTTTAAGACTCAGTTTAGACCTGAAAAAAAAAAATCGACAAAAAAAGAATCGTCGATGAAGTATATAGATGTGCCCACTTTATAATAAAGATTATAAAAACAGAATACTCGTCGCCTGATTACTTCTGACGAATTTCTGTCTTTGTTGTTCATCCATTTTCTGTTACATCTACGTCTGAAAAAAATCAGATGTGAGTGGTATCTACACCCCAAGACATGTGCAATATGGCTTAAATGTCTATCGTGATTGTATGTCAGCCCCTACCCCCATCACCGTGATCTGTGAACATAAAAAAAAAAAAACATAAATAGAAGTTCGTCGCTGTCACACAAAACAGGATATAATTTTAAGCGTAAGATAATGTTGCCCCCCTCATAGAAAGGATAAATAAACATGACGCGGCGCGATTGGGGGGGTAGGGTGGGCGGATCGGTTTGGGGGGGGGATTGGAGGGAGCGGGGGGCGTGAGTGTGGTGGGGGTATAGAATATTGGGCGGGGTATTGCTGGAATAGGGCCCGGGGAGGGGGGTGGGGGGGGGGGTTGTGGGGGGGTTGGGAATAGGTAGGAATAGGGGGTCGGGGTTTGGGGGTGGGGGGGTTTCTGTTTTTCTTTTTTTTTTTTTTCTCCCTTATGATTTGGAAAAGGTAAAAATGAGACTCTCCCGGCGTGGTATGTAGGATTTACTCATTTGTTCTTTAAATACTGACCATTTTGTTTCTTATGGATCTTCACTGTACCATTATCTCTTCAACACAATTCCTGTAGACATTCTGTTAAAAAGATCTTCTTCTTGATATTTCTTTATTAGCCAGGCTCTAAGCTCATATAAACCTTATATGTACCATTTTCCCTTAAGTACTATGATATACTTCCTTTCTTGCTTGATGAGTGATCTTATAGCTTGCTACTATACTAGGGGGAAATTTAAACAGCTTTACGGAAACATGATTTAATTGGAATCATACGGTACCCTTTGAAAGAAGAATCATCTTCTTCACTAGCTTGCATCTTTTTCAGCCTTCATCCTTAGCAGTGTGTAACCCTTTCCTTGCTATCCTGGTTTCCTTCTTTTTCCCATTTTCTTTAAGGCTTCTTTTTCTTTTCTTCTATAGATTGTGCTCTGTCTCATCATCTTTGGCCTCTTTTAGTTTGCGTTTTTGTCTGAAGCTTTCTTCATCCAAATCTTTCCAACTCAGCTTTGCTAGCTTTAGACTAATAGGAACAAAACGTACCAATTGCTTAAACCTGCTTATCAAATTCTTCTTTAATCTCTCAAACTTCAAACTTCTTCAACTGGAAAAGATTCCATGATTCCTGGATTTTCATATAATCTTGACATATTAAATTCCTCAACTGTGACCTGAAGTCATATAGGGCTTACTTCTGTTATGCTTTTGGCCCTTTCTTCTGCAAAGTACTTCTTTCTTTGAATTTACTAATGTCTACCATTCTATTTGCCAAAGGTTTTTCAGAATATATATCTTTTGCCTATAACACTTTTTGCTATACTTCTGCATTTGCCTCAAGTTTAGCTTAATAGCCATCCCCATATCGTCTTCAGAATATGTTGAGCTTCTTCAAAATGAACTTGAGCTCTTTCTTTGCTTTTGTTGTCAGTTAACTATACTTCTTCTTCTGCCTAGATTCTTTTAGCTCATAAAAGCATCCAAATGACATGAACTTGTGTTGCTGTTTCTTTTTCTCTCTTGATTTTGCAATTTATGGCTTCTGTAAAACTAGCTTCTTCTTGTTGAATTTATTCTTTAGTTCTTTTGGGAGCTTGAGTCTCTTCAACAATCATTGGAGCTTTTCCTTCCCTTTGTGCCTCTATCAGAACTAACTGGTCCACTACCAGTACTAAATCCTAAGCCACTAGTATTAACTAAGCCAATAGTATTAACTTCTTTAAAGCCAGTACTAATGTCTTCAAAGTCTTTTCCCTTAAGCTCTTTTCTCCTCTTGTATCTTTTACCCTTATCAACTAATTTTGACCTAAGAGAAGCAACATTTAACAGAGTTTTAGTTTCTTCTAAGGTTGTAGGGCTGATTTCTTCTTCCTGAGCCTCTCCTGAAGGTTTAGTAGGAGTAACAAAAGAAACTAGAGGATCATCATCAATGTCCTTAAATATGCACTTCCTTCAGGTTTCTTAAGAAATCCCACCTGATTATGCTTAGGTACGAAATCCATTATAGTAGAACGGTTGTGATTCTTGGTGATTATCAGCAGGTTTTGACGCATTTTGGTAACTTAGTACTGATTGGAACTGCTAATTGACTTTATATGTGAAAAATAATGAATTTCAATTATCCCTCTGACAAAATATGCTCTTTTTAATGAAGAAAACTATTGTAGGTGAGATAAAACAGTAAATATCCAATTTTGTATCATTATCCGCTTAAATATCCCCGCAATTTGCTCTAACGGTTATATTTAGAGAAAAGTCAAAGTTGTGAGACCAAACAGTACTAACGACTAGTTACTAGTATTAATATTGGCCTACCAGACTTAAGTCTGGTCAACCAGTATTAACAATTGATTGTCAGAACTAACAATAAGCTTACCAGGATTAACATTGGCCTACCAGACTTAAATCTGGTCAACCAGTATTAACAATTTATTGTCAGAACTAACAATAAGCTTACCAGGATTAACTAGTAAACTACCAGAATTAAAATTGACAATACCAGAATTAACTTTTGCACAACTTCAGTTCAACTTTAATCCATGCTCCAATGCAATCCAAGTATAACCTGAAAATGTTAAGCCACACACAAAATATACTACAAAATGACTTGAAAACACTTATTACTACTAGGTCTATGACTACTAGAATTAAGATAATCTATCATAATTAAGTCTACTATCTAGTATGACTAAATTTACAAACTATACATTTAATCCTCCCCTTAAATGTAGCTATGGATTTATCATACCAATATTAACCACTAAGAAAAGAAACCTTGGTCCATCAAAAGCTTTAGTCAATAGGTTAGCTACATTGAAGTCTGTGTGAATTTTCTCCACCTAATGAGTGCTCTTTTCATTAAGCTTCGTTATTTAAAGTGGTGTCTGATCTCTATGTGCTTTGTCTTGGAGTGATACACGGGAATTCTTCCAACAATGCATATTGTACTTTTTATTATCAAATAGTGAATTTTTGGTTATTCATAAAATTGAAAACCATTAGTCCAACATTGTATTCCTGAAATCCACAACACTTGTCCACAGCAGCTTGCAGCAGCTACATATTCAGCTTTTGTTGTAGAGGTAGCCACTATGGTTTGTTTCTTGCATTGCCAAGAAATTAATCTGCTTCCAAGAAATTGACAACCACCAGTTGTGGATTTCCTGTCAAGATTGGCCCCATCATAGTCACAGTCTGAGAAATCTTCCAGGTCAAAAGATGATTCTCTAGGATACCATAAGCCCAAATTAGGTTTTCCCTTAAGGTACTTAAAGATTCTCTTCACATCATTTAGGTGTGAAGTCTTGGGAGTGACCTGAAAACGAGAACAAGCACATACTACGAACATTATATCAGGCCTAGAGGCAGTTAAATACATGAGAGAACCTATCATGGATCTGTATAAGTGTACATCCACATCAGCAGCTTCCTTATCTTTTGTCAATGCCATCTTGGTCTCCATAGGGGTTATTGCCGTTTTCACACTAGCAAGGTCAAAACTTTTTCGCTTCGTCCTGACATACTTGTCTTGAGGAAATGAAAATTCCATCTGTCTTTTGTTTGACTTGCTAATCCAAGGAAGAAGATGGTTCACCCATAGAACTCATTAGAAATCTGCCTTTTCATAAGCCTCAAATTCGTCACACCAAGAGCTTGTTCTTAGTAGGAGCCAAAGCTGATATATCTACATACACTTAAACCAGCATGATATATTCTTATCTTTCTTATAAATAAAGTTCCTGTCCAATGGTACCCGTCTGTATCCATGCTCCTCTAGAAATGTTGATGAGTTGCATACCAAGCTTAGTTCAATCTTTTAGCAGCCAATGCATCTAATCTTTGAAGTTCATCTTTTCTTTCGATTTTAGCTGCCTCTTGAGCTTAGATTCTTGCAATCTCTACTAAGCTGGCTTCCTCTTCTCTAATCTATTTCCTTTATATTTTAGGTTGAGGTTGTTCTTCAAGTACTTCCTTTCCTTTTCTTTGGCTGACTCTGACTTCGCCAGAACTAATGTTTGTGAAACCAGACTTAATCTCCTCACTAGCAGACTTAAACTTTCTATCACCAGAACTAACTTCAACATCCAATTTCTTTTTGAGACCTGACTTAACTCTCCTAGTATAAGTCTTAGTCTTTTGAGAAGCCACCTGCACTAAGGTCTTAGCAGCCTGCAAACCACTTGGACTAATGTATGCCTCCCCTAAATCTTTCCCCTTAGGAGTTTCAAATACATCTTCTTCCCTTAAATTCCTCCCCTGTTTGGAAGAATTAGCAGCATCTTCACTCTCTGAATCACTTAGAAACATCTTCCTAGATGGTAGATTCCTATACTTAACCCTTGTTTCTAGCTTTTTGACCTTCTTTACCAATTTCACTATAACAGCAGCTGTGGTCTGTTTATTCTCCTTCAGTTCTTTCTCCAAATTATCAATCCTAGTAACTAATTGAGGTACTAGGTGCAGCAAATCAGCTACATTGATTCTTGTAGCCTCAGCATAAGTGGAAGTAGGATCTTGAAGTGGTGGAGACTTAGGAGGTGATGTTGGTTGTGGTTCAGGAGAAGCTGGTGGTTGTACAGGTGAAGGTTGTGGTTAGTCATAGGTGTGCTCCATAGGTTCAGGTGAAGATGACTCAACTTGGGTAGGAGGAGTGTGAACAAAATCAGATGATGAGCCATGAAGTTCAGTCTCAGTTTCTAATTCTTGATCAGGGTGGGGTTCATTTGTAGGTTGAGAGGTAGAGGGTACCGATGCATTTGGTGGTGGTTGTGTTTCAATAGGCTCTTGTTGAGGTTCACCTTGGTTTTCATCATGTCCTGTAATCCTGTTAGCTAACAATGGTCTATACACCCCAGCAAACCCTTTGTTCATGTTCCCAAAAATCTTTTTAGTCAATCGATAAGCTAAATAAAGATTTGTGTTAACAGGTTTAGCTTCCAAAACCATTGATAAAAATCTGGGATACATTAGAAACTTCTTGTGACTTGTTACATTGGCCACCATTGCTTCAATAATCATTTTATAAAAATTATAAGTTCTTCCAGTAGATAGACAAATTAGCGTAGTAGCGAGTTTGCTACCAAACTGATCCCATCCCCCACTTTTAGAACTTATACAATGTAAAATGTGGTGGACCATAAATTTCTAATTAGGGGTAAAATGCTTTTTCCAAAATGTAAAAGTATTATCTATTGGATACCCCAAATTAGCCATCCCCTCAAAAATTTCAGCATTAGTGAACTCAGTGATACCATTTTCATCTACGAGTTTAAGTTTATTTCTAACAGATGATTCAGAAATTGTGTATTCATCGGTATCAATTGTGGCTTTTAATTCTTGTTCCCCATTATCAAGTGTTATGACAGTGACAGTCTGCCAAAACTGTTTGATTACTGAAACATAGATAGTAGGATTATGTTCCAAGGCATACCTGATGTGAGTGCCTTTAAGAAAATCAACTATCTGCTCAAAACCTGCACTTCCTTCAGGTTTCTTAAGAAATCCCACCTGATTATGCTTAGGTACGAAAGCCATTATAGTAACCAGGTTGTGATTGTTGGTGATTATCAACTGGGTTTGACTCATTTTGGTAAATTAGAACTGATTATAGCTGCTAATTGACTTTATATGCGAATAAGAATGAATTTCAATTGTTCCTCCAAGAAAATAGACTCTTTTTAATAAAGAAAACTATTTTGGGTGAGATAAAATAATAAATATCCAATTTGTATCATTATCCGCTTAAATATCCTGGCAATTTTCTATAACGGTCATATTTAAAGAAAAGTCAAAGTTGTGAGACCAAACAGTACTAACGACTAGTTACCAGGATTAATATTGGCCTACCAAACTTAAATTTGGTCAAACAATATTAAAAATTGATTTTCAGAACTAACAATAAGCTTACCAGGATTAATATTGGCCAACCAGACTTAAATTTGGTCAACCAGCATTAACAATTTATTGTCAGAACTAACAATAAGCGAACCAGGATTAACTAGTAAACTACCAGAATTAATGTTGACAATACCATAATTAACTTGTTCACAACTTCAGTTCAACTTGAATCCATGCTCTAATGCAATCCAAGTATAACCTGAAAATGTTAAGCCACACACAAAATATACTACAAAATGACTTGAAAACACTTATTTCTACTAGATCTATGACTACTGTTGCTTATCACATATTTGTGATATTGAGAAAAGATTAAAATGCCCAAGTTCTTTTACAAAAGACACACTATCAAAATCTAAATTACCAACTCGTATCCTACCTTTACCAGTAATGTAGCCTTTGGCTACCATCCCAAGGTAACAGATCCCCCTTTTTATTCTTCAAAATCATCCAGGTGATCCTTGTTACCTAAGGGAGGGTCTAAGGTAGCCCAGGGGGTTAAGTGGTCATGTGCACTGAGCACTACTATCAAATAAACCTCTGTCCTTCTGTTCTAGAGTGGATATCCTGCACAAGGTTAATGAAGATTAAGAAGAGAATTAGTTTTCACTTAGGGACCCAGGCCTTTTCAGGCTTGGGTCTGCCTTGTGGACCTTTAGCATTCATAGTTCTAATAAAAGTTGGTCCACTATCACAATTAGAGTTTGGTCTAGAGTTCCTCCAATTATAACCTGCTGAGGTCTTAACAGTAGTGCCCTAATTTCCCTTTACAACATTGAAATAAGACATTTTTGTTGTATTTCTATCAATGGGTCTTCTCACAGGTGAATGAGATTTAGAAAAATGACTTCTTTGATTAAACTTATTCACCTGGAGTCTTACAAGACTAAAACTGTTTGAGTTACAGGTAGGTACTAGTTGTTTAGATCTTCCAGTATTAACATTAGTCCTGACAGAATTAACATTTACCCTACCAGTATTAACATTGGGCCTAACAGAATTAAGTTATACTGGTCAAGGTACAAAGTGATTAGCATGATTAACCTTGTTTGCATTAGTCCATACTGGTTTTGCCACCCTGTTACCAGTATTAAAAACTCTTTGTTTCTTAAACTCAGCCTCTCTTGCCATTTTCTTTTCATAATAGTCACAATCTTTGATTAAATGACTTAGGCTGCCACAAACAAAACACTTTTTCTTGATGAAAGAGTAACCTTCTCCTAATTCTCTTTTCATCATTTTATTCAATTCTTTCCTTTAACTTCAGATGTCCCTTGATTTTTCATTTGTTGCTTGGGAGTTTTTACGTGTTTTGCACAACTAGGTTCAACTTCTTGTAATTTAGACACAACTTTTTCATTAGTTATTACAGACTTAGACGTAGACATCTCATTTGGTACACATATACTTTCTGATTCAGACTCAGAAGAGTGCTCAGATGTATTTCCACAAGATCCTTCACTGTCATTTGATTGACAAGTAGAATGCTCAATAGAGTTGTCATATGAGTCACTAATTTCAGGCTTTTGAGGTCCCTTTTTACCATAAACATACAAAGAATCATCAATTTCCTCTTGTGGTTTAGGAGTATAGTCTCCGGTTAATGGATGTGGAACTCCTTTGAAACTATTAGTCTTTGTAAATCTACTGTACAAAGGTTTATTAATATAGTCTTCTTCTGTACACTTGAACACATATCGATTCATTTCTTCCTCATAGCTTAAAACCTCATTGTTTGATTTTATTTCATACCCTAAGCCAACTTTACTAGTGGAACTCATACCAGAATCAATTAATTTCCAAAGGTTTTTAGAAGAATCCTTCCATGAATCTACTGTTTTCTTCAATTGTTCCTTTTCTTTTACAGCTTTCATTCCTATTCTCCTATATCTTTTAAGCTTTTCATCTTTTGCATATATTTCATTTGCTTGAAATGTAAGCTGTTCATTTAGAGATAATTGCTGCTTTTGAAAAGTAACAATTTGAGCTTCTAATTTCTTAACAGCTAGAGTATAGGCAAGTATTTTTGCTTCTTGTTCACCTAACTGATTCATTTGTTCATCACACAGTGTTTTAAGCTTATTATATGAATCAATGCAAGTTTTAGAACATAATGATACCTCATTATTTGAGCTGATTGCCATGAGTGCATGATTTGTCTCTTCTTCCTCTACTGTATGTTCTCCCCAATTGACAACACCATCATCCATAGTCAGCAAACAGTTCTGATTCTGCTCTTTCTTTCCAGCTCCTTGATCTTGATAAAAAGAGTCTCTTTTCTTTCCATCATTTGTCCCCTTGGATGGGCATTCTCTAGCAAAATGACCAGTGTTGTGACATTTGAAACATTCAAGCTTCTTTTTGTCAAAACCAACAGGTTTGTTTCCATCAATCCGGACTCTCCTTCCAGTCTTCTTGTAGAACTTCTTCATTCGAATAGCAATCATTGCTATCTGCCAGTTTATGTCCATCTCTTCAATGTCCACATCATCAATCTGTTCTAGGTCTTCATGAAGCAAGTCCAAATCTTCAGATTGTTTGGCAAAGAGTGAATAAATAACTTCATCAGCAAAACCAGCAGGAACTTCTCTTTCTTGAATATTGTTTGAAGAAGTAGGAGTATAAGTACTGTAGGCACCAGTATGACCAGACTTAACCTTGTTAGTGCTGCTCTTGCTGTGTGAAACAAAAGCAACGTTTTGAGCACTTGCAGATGATTTTGAGGTACTTGTGAGTTCATTTCTTGCTCAACAACTCTAGAGGTTATTGTACAAATCATCAATAGATAAAGGTGGTCAATCTCTTGGATTAGTTCTCATTGTCATTGCCAGATTGGACCATGCTGGGGGAAAAGATCTAAAAAACTTATGATTTGCATCCTCAGTTGATACTTCAGCACCATGAGCTTCCAATTGAGAAAGTAACTGTTGAAATCTGTCATATCCCTTTTCTAGCCCTTTTGAATTGGATATTTTAAATGCTTTAAACTGTTGTTTGAAAACCATCCCTTCTGCATTGTTTCTTTGAATTTCATTACCGATACCCAAACCTATTCTGATGGCTACCCATATCTCTTTTGGCATCATCCATTCCATGAAATATTCTTATATGTTCTTTGGGAATAGCCATCAGCAAGATATTCTTAGCCTTCATTTCCTTTTCAACAGCTTGAATCTCTGCAGCAGTTACTGGTGAAAGTACTCGAACAATACTATCCTTTCCAGTTGAAATTCTCTGATACGCCATATTCAATAAATAACAGCAGACGGTAGAAAAACCAAACTAAATTTATACTAAAAATACCAATAAAAACAAGAAATTAAACAATCGCACTCCCCGGCAACGGCGCCAAAAACATGATGTGTCGTTGTGTGTAGGTACTAACTATTATCAAGTTTTACATTTATATTTAGCCGACTATACCTAAAAACAACACTTTAACGGGCAGTGTACCCGATCAGATGTAGCTTCGTTAGTAAGTAGGGTGTCGAACACTGAGAGTGGAAGTTAACTCTTAATTCTACTTGTATTTTATTTATCTAGGTTTAGTAGTAATATAATCTAATTAAACTTAAACTAACGCAAAGGATAGTTTTTAGCCTGAAAGACTTACACAAGTTTAGTTCTAATTATCCTAAGGTGATGACAAATAACGTACACAAATGATTAACAAAAGATTAGGAAGTAGTCTAATGTGAGAAAAACGTATTAGCCAGTTTAATCTAATAACATGCCTTAATTGTCTTTCCGTTCAATGATTGTATTAATTCGTTGATGGTATATCATTCCAAAGTTAGGTGGATCTTCTTCCTAGACTCGAGGTTTGTCGCTAGTTAATCCTGTCACAATTAACCTAAACCCTCATAAAGCTCACAACGTTGATTATAATCTATCTACGAAACTATATTGGTGGTTATAATCCTAGCTCATGGAGGCTTTACCAACTTACTGCTTAATGGTAATTCATATACTAGTAGTCCACGCCCACTTAACTACCTACAAAAACAGGACGTTAGGTGTAGTCCTAAGTCACCGGCTTAGTCTACCTATCCACTTAACCATAGATCAAAACAGGGCTTTCTATTGGTGATCCTATTATTCTAGTTATATGAATAAGCATTATATGTTTTTTTTATCCCGGACTCTTAGCCTACGCCCAAACAACACCGATGTTGCAGCGCATTAAATATGTAGAACTAGATCCAGTTGAATGATATGGAAAACTCATAATTAAGCACATAAACGGGTATGAAGTGATAAACATAATCAACATACAACGAATAAGGAACAATCGATATAAAGACATATCAAAACATTATATTATCATAAACATGGCTAATACCTAAAGGTATTAGCCGATAGTCATTGTAACAATACACGAAATCATAGATGAACGATTAAACATAATGCTAACCGAACGCGTATAGTGAAGTGTAGAGATTACAAGAGTTTTCCCATTGATCGGACCACTTTTTAGGATCTTCTTGGCTTCATTGATCTTCTGGAAATCTGACTTGGTGGTAAAAAGCATGTCGTAAATCGTATTTAGGATTTGGTATTTATAGACTCTGAAAATTGGTTGATACGGCGTATTGGAAATCAATACGGCGTATCGGTGTTGCTTGGCGTAGGCTCCAAGAATAAAATATTCCATAATTCTTGCGCAGGAATTAGATACGCCATATCTGATTTTTGGATACGGCGTATTGACCAATACGCCATATCCGATTTCTTGGATACGGACTATTGATTGAAAATGTGTTTTTCTTAATTTTTGACAAAGTATCATATACGGCGTATCAATGGCGTATTCTTCAAAGTCAGGCAATGGTCTTGAGTTCTTCAAAGTCTTTAGATACAGCGTATTTGTCTAGAATGATACGTATCATAGCTTCAAGGTCTTTGTAACCCTAATACTTTGAGAGTATTCGTATTATTTGCTTAATAATATTGGAGCTTTTATGTTTTGTTGAATTATATGTTCATTGTGTTTTACTATTCTATTGAAAATTCTTCTTATTATATATTAGATTCCGCATAATCTTTAATACATTCACACAAAGTTTCAACTATAGTTATGTTAGATTTATCTAATATAACTAGACCTTAAAACAAGCTTAAGAAATTCGATCTATAGAAGTGTCTAAAGTGTGGGGAGACCAACAAGTGTTATCAGAGTTGTAGCTTTGCGAAACTTGCTAGAAGATATTGATCAAGATTCTGCACATATAGTGGCTGCATCCAAAGTTCCAATGCTCAAACTGGATGAGTTTGAGTTATGGAGAATAAGGATTGAACAATACATCCTGATGACAGACTATGCACTGTGGGAAGTCATAAAGAATGGTGCAACCTTGCCAAAAACACAAGTTGTGGAAGGTGTTACAACAGTGATGCCTATTACATCTACTGAAGATAAGTCTTAGAGAAGATTAGAAGTGAGGGCTAGAAGTACTTTAATGATGGGCATTCCCAATGATCATCAATTAAATTTTAACTCTATAAAGGATGCTAAGCTGTTGTTGGAAGCTATTGAAAAGAGATTTAGTGGGAATGAAGCTACTAAAAAGACTCAAAGGCAATTATAATGCAGCAATATGGAAAATTCACTGCATCTCAAGCTCAGAGATGCTTGATTAAACTTTTAATAGACTTCAAAAGCTTGTGAGCTAGTTGGAGCTTTTAGGTGAAAAGCTTTCACAAGAAGATGTTAATCAAAAGTTATTAAGAAGTATGTCACCTGAGTGGAACAAACATGCTGTTGTGTGGAGGAATAAAGCTAATTTAGATACAATAAACATAGATGATCTCTACAACAACCTCAAGGTGTATGAACCAGAAGTTAAAGGGATATCTAGCTCAAGTTCAAGCACACAGAACATGGCTTTTGTGTCCTCTTCTAATAACAACACTAGCAGCTCTAATGAAGCAGTTAATGCTGCTCATGGAGTTACTACTGCTAGCACTCAAGTTAATACTGCTTACTCTACAAATATTGATAACTTGAGTGATGCTGTTATTTGTTCATTCTTTGCTAGTCAACCAAATAGTCCTCAACTTGCACATGAGGACTTGCAACAAATCCATCCTGATGACATAAAAGAGATAGATTTGAGATGGCAAATGGCCATGTTGACTATGAGGGCTAGAAGGTTTTTGAAGAATACAGGAAGGAAGCTTACTGTTAATGGCAATGAGACTATTGGTTTTGATAAGTCCAAAGTGGAGTGCTACAACTGCCATAAGAGGAGACATTTTGCTATAGAGTGTAGAACTCTAAGAAATCAAGACAACAAGAAGGAAAACTCAAAAAGGAGTGTGCCTGTGGAAACATCTACTTCCACAGCTTTGGTGTCATGTGATGGTCTTGGTGGATATGACTGGAGTGATCAGGCAGAGGAAGGGCCTAATTATGCACTCATGGCTTACTCATCTTCAAGTTCTGACTCAGAGGTATCCAATGATTCAAATTGTTCAAAATCTTGTATGGAAACTGTTAAATTACTTAAATCTCAAAATGATCAACTATTAAGAGATTTAGAGAAATCTAGTTTAATGGTTTTAGGTTATAAAACAGGTTTAGAATCAGTGAAAGAAAAACTTGAATTTTATAAAAAGAATGAGTCTGTTTATGTAGAAAAAATTAATGGCTTAAAATGGGATATTCAAGTAGGAGAAATAACTATTAGTGAGCTTAGGAAGAAGCTTGAAAAACTTCAAAAAGAAAAAGATAGCATTCAATTTAATGTAGATAAATTTGAAAATGCATCTAAAAGTTTAGACAAGCTCATAGAGTGTCAGATTGTTGATAATTGCAAGAAAGGTTTAGGCTATGAAAAATATAATGCAGTTCCACCTCCCTACACAGGAAATTTCATGCCTCCAACACCTGATTTGTCTTTATGGTTTGTTGAGTTGTCTAGAAGCTGTAGTTGAAAATAGAAAGTCTGATGAAGAAGTGTTTGAGATAGTTAGGAAGAATAATGATGCCCCAATTATTGAAGAATGGGTGTCAGATAGTGAGGAAGAAAATGTGTCTCAGGCTAAAACTAAGAAGAAAATAGTTAAGCCTAGTATTGCTAAGATAGAGTTTGTCAAACCTAAGCAACAAAAGAAAACTGCTAGGAAAACTATTAAACAAGCTGAGAAACATAGGCAAAACACTCACTGTCTAAGAGGCAATCAAAGAAATTGGAACAATATGATGTCTTAAAGACTAAGAAGTAATTTTGAGATGTTTAATAAGGCCTGTTATGTGTATGGAAGCTTTGATCAGCTGCAGTTGATTTGCAATTCACCATCAACAATAGTTTCAAAATCAAAGGACGATTAAAACTTGTTTGGATCAAGGCTCAAAGGATGAATCATCAAAATTTGCTAAAACGACTCACCTTGTGCTAAAAAGGAACTTGTCATGACAGTACTAATGAAGTCTGGTTTTATATCATTTAATACTGCTAGACAATATATTTCAAAAACAACAATATTAGTTAATACTGCTTATTCAAAAACAACAATGAATGCTGCTAGACCAATGTCATATCTTTCTAAAACAACACATTCAACTGTTAAGAGGCCCATTAATAATAACACAACATTTAAACACAGTAATATTAATCAAAGGGTTAATACTGTTAGGGGTAAAAATGTTAATACTGCTAGGCCAAAAACAATAGTTAATGATGTTCAGGGAAATCATGTTAATGTGTTAAAAGGCCTCATCTTGTTTGGGTTTGGAAACCAAGACTAACAGTTTTAGACCATGTTTTAAACATAAAGTGCATCAATCATCTAAAAGTTTGATTTATATTGATGCACAAGGCATATCCAAGCCAGTGGATGGCTTGGGTCCCCAAAAAAAAAAAAAGAAAATGGAGTTCTCTTATATTAATGTGCAGGGCAATCCACAAATAGATTTACAGGATCAAGGAGTGATTGATAGTGGATGCTCAAGGCACATGACAGGGAACATGTCCTATCTTACAGACTATGAAGAGATAGATGGAGGATATGTTGCTTTTAGAGGGAACCCCAAAGGAGGGAAAATCACAAGAAAATGTACCATTAAAACTGGTAATCTAGATTTTGAAAATGTGTATTTTGTGAGTAGGATTAAAGTTTATCAAGTTTAGTTTTCAACAATGATGTGATAAAAAGAAAAACGTTCTTTTTATATGACATGATGGATTGTGTTATCTCCAAACTTTAAGTTAATTGATGAAAGTCAAGTTTTACTTAGAGTTCCTAGAAAGAAAAATATGTATAGTGTTGATTTAAAGAACATAGTTCCTAAAATAGGTTTAACTTGCCTTTTTGAAAAAGCCACATCTGATGAATCTAAACTTTGGCATAGAAGGCTAGGTCACTTAATTTGTTAAAACGATTAATAAATTGTTAAGGGGATATCTTGTAAGAGGTTTACCTTCCAAACTTTATGAAAATAATGAAACCTGTGTTGCTTGTCAAAAAGGAAAGCAGCACAGAGCCTCTTGTAAGACCAAAACAGAGAACTCAACCAGTCTTCCTTTACATTTGTTACATATGGACTTGTTTGGTCTAACATTTGTAAAAAGCCTTATGAAGAAAATGTATTGCCTAGTTGTCATAGATGATTATAGTAGGTTTAGATGGGTTTCTTTCTAAGGTACCTATGGGATGAGACTGCGGAATTCTTATTTGCCTTGATAAACTGGTTAGAAAATCTAGTAGATCACAAGGTTAAGGTGATTAAATGTGATAATGGGATAGAGTTCAAAAACAGATAAATGAATCAATTTTGTAAAAAGAAGGTTATTTTGAGACAATTTAGTGTAGCTAAAACTCCACAACAAAATGGAGTTGCTGAGAGGAGGAATAGGACACTAATTGAGGCTGTCAGGACTATGCTAGCTGATTCTAAGTTGCTAACTACTTTTTTGGGCAGAAGAGTTTATACTGCAGAATTGGTGATAGTAGTTAATGCTCATAACAAGACCAATATGATTTTTTTCATGGTTAGTAACACAACTTTAAGTTTTTATGAGACCATTTGGGTGTCTGTTACCATTCTTCAATATCCATAGATAACATAGGCAAATTTGATGGTAGGCTGATGAGGTTTCTTGTGGATACTCTATCAATAGTAAAGCCTTTAGAGTATTCAATAACAGAAAAGGATTGTGGAAGAAACTTGCATATTGGTATTGGGAGAGTACACCTATGTAGTAGGGGTGGGACCAGATTGGCTATTTGATATTGATGCACTAAACATGACATGAATATGAGCCAATTTGTTGCAGGTACTCAGTTAATGGTTTTGAGGTATAACGCAAGTGATATTGCAGGTCAAGCTAGAAGGAACAGAACCTGTTAAGGATTACTTTTGCTACCATTATGGGTCTGTTGATCCACATTTTCCTATGATCCAATGAATTTCTCTGTATGATGGATCCAACACCTTCAAGTGATGATGGAAGAGGGTTGATGAAGATCTAAGAAAAAGATAGTGAAAGTATGGATCAAGGTACAAGGAAGATAAATGTTAACACCCATAACAATGTTAAGGTGCTAGCACAAATAAAGTTAATGCTGTTGGTGGAAAAACAAGCATTGAACTTCCAGATGATCCAAATATTCCTACTTTGGAAGATTATAGCATATTTGACTTCACAAGAAATGATGAAGATGATGGTGTAGTGGCTAAACAATTTGGATACAACAATCCAAGCCAGTCCTATTCCAACTACAAGAATTCATAAAGATCATCCTCTTGATCAAGTGATGTAGATTTGCAATCAGCTACTTAAAAAAGAATTTGTCCAAAGAATTTAAAGGAACATGGGTTTGTTAGTACTATTCAACAAAGAACAAACCATAAAGACCTTCAAAATTGCTTGTTTGCTTGCTTTTTATCACAAGAAGAACCCAAAAAGGTAATTCATGCATTAAAGGATCCAAGCTGGATAGAGGCTATGCAAGAAGAGCTTCTACAATTCAAGCTACAAGAAGTTTGGACTTTAGTGGTTTTATCAAATGGAAAAAAGGCTATTGGCACTAAATGGGTCTTCACGAATAAAAAGGATGAAAGAGAATTATGATAAGAAACAAAGCAAGATTTTTTTGGTTGCTCAATGGTAACACAAGAAGAAGGGATCGACTATGATGATGTCTTTGCCCCTTGTTGCAAGATTAAAGCAATTTGGTATTTTAGCTTATGCTTCATTTAAAGATTTATTTGGTGTATCAAATAGTGTAAAAGTGATTTTATCTATGGGAGATAGAGAAGGGTGTTGTATGTAACCCACCAGGATTTGAGATTCCAGGGACTTTCCTGATAGAGTGTACAAGGTTGAAAAAGCACTATATGGACTACATCAAGCTCCTAGAGCATGGTATGAAACATTGTCAACATATCTGTTGGACAATGAGTTTCAAAGAAGGAAAATCGACAAAACCTTATTCATCAAAAGGTACAAAGGTGATATTCTGATGGTCCAAGTTTAAGTGGATGATATCATCTTTGGTTCAACAAAGAAGGAAGATGTGCAATTGAATTTGAGATGTTGATGCATGAGGAAATTTTAAATAGTGTTCTATGGCGAGAACTCTACATTTTTTAGGGATTACAGTGCAGCAAAAGAGGATGGCATATTACTTAGTCAAGATAAATATGTTAGTGAATTCTAAAGAAATTTGGGTTTTAAGTAGTCAAGACTGCAAGCTCTACAATGGAAATCAAAAGCTTAGCTCAAGACTGAAGATGGTGAAGAAGTGTTGTTATATGTATAGGTCAATGATTGGTTCATTGATGGTAAATCTTACATATTCATAGACCTGACAGCATGTTTGCAGTACTGGCTGTGCTAAATACCAAGTCAATCAAGGTTGCACATCTTTATGCTGTGAAAAGGATTTTTAGGCACTTAAAAGTCAACCAAAATCAGGCCTTTGGTATCCAAAAGATTCTCCTCTTGATTTGGTAGCATACACTAATAGTGATTATGCTAGAGCAAGCTTGGATAGGAAGTCTACAACAGGAGGTTGTCAATTCCTTAGAAGTAGATTAATATCATGGCAGTGCAAGGAAACAACAGTATTGTAAATTGCCATACAAAAGCTAGTATGGTGGATGCTTCAAGTTGCTGTGGTTAAGTTCTTCGGATTCGAATAAATACTTGATTTATGGTTTAATTGTATGCATCTCAGATTTTTTATTGAGAATAACAATCCTATTTGCATAATTAAAAATTCTGTTTTTTCATTAAAAAAAACAAAGCATATAAGAGATTAGACAATCATTTTAATGAGGATTGCAATAAATAGAAGTTGATTCAAATGGTCAAAATCATTTGACAAGAATGTGAGAATTTACTTACAAAAGCTTTTGATGTAAGTAGATTTCAATATTTGATTGCTAGTATTGGAATGCTAAATCCTTAAAATCTTTTATCTCTTTATGTTTTTGTAGAGTTTTGTATGAATTAGTACTGTTATTCATGTCATTAAAAGTTTCTGCTGTTAAGTATAATTAGTGCTGCTAGTTATACTTAATACTGCTGAGTTACTACTGTTAGTTATACTTAATACTGTTAGGTATAATTAATACTGTGATTATTGTGAAAATTGCAATGGAATGTGTTTTCTTGGTTTTTGGACTAACATTTTGCAGAAAAAGCAAAGAAAAGTGTTAGATTGATGATGGAAAAGCTGGTTATTAGAGAAAATAGACAGAGAGTTTTGGTGAGAAAAAGAATTGAGAGAATTGGTGAGAATAAAAACAGAAAGAGAGTTGTGTGAAATAAAAACAGACAGAGTGATTTGGTGAGTAAAAGAATTGAGAGAAGTGGTGAGTTGAAAAACAGAAAGAGAGTTGAATATATTAAAAACAGACAGAGTGTTTGGAATGGAATTGGAGTTAATGCTGGTGACTCAAAGTTAATGCTGCTAGGCATAAACTTACAACTGCTGGTGAAAGTTAATGCTGCTAGGCATAAACTTACTACTGCTGTTGAAAGTTAATACTGTCAGACATAAACTTACTACTGCTGGCGACAGTTATGCGATGAGGTTATTTTCATAAATACTTCGATTATAGTGTTGTAATCACTCATTTAATCCATTCATTCACTCATATACTCTCTGATCAGAAACCCTAACTCAATTTTATCATTCATCATCAAACCCCAACACAAATGGCGAATCTAAAGTTTGCAGATACTAACAATTTGATCGCATTTTTGTCTAAACCCACAAAAAGTGAAGGGTTTGAGCAGATATTGGATTTTCTGAATGCAAATCCTATAAGATATGCACTAACGATCAATCCCACTATATACATTTCATGCATAGAACAGTTCTGGTCTACTGTTAATAGGGAAGTACAGTTACAAGCCCTAGTAGATGGAAAAAAGATAATCATAACTGAATCAACTGTGAGAAGAGATCTTCAACTAGAAGATGCTGAAGGTGTTGATTTTCTACCAAATTCTACCATCTTTGATCAGCATGACAAACGGGGTATGAGAAAATTTCACATAAGCTTACTTTCTATAAGGCATTCTTTTCCCCACAATAGAAATTTTTGATTCATATTATTTTACAATGCCTAAGTTCTAAGACTACTGCATGGAATGAGTTTAGTAGCACTATGGCATCTGCAATTATCTGTTTTATACAACCAGTAAGTTCAACTTTTAAAAAATACATTTTTGAAAGTATGGTGAAGAACTTGGATAATGTGGGCAAATTTTTGATGTATCTAAGGTTTATACAAGTCTTTTTGGATAAACAACTTGAAGGGATGCCTACTCACATTATTGCCACCTATTACACTAAAAAAGATTATTTGGGAAAATTAAGAAGAGTAAGGAAAGGTTTTTCTAGAACGGGAAACAATTATTCAAACCAATGGTGGTTCAAGCTCAAGTAGAATGGTGAAGGTTCAACAAAATCCCTAATGATCCCCATCACACACCATTTTAATCAACCATCACATCACAACTTAAAAAGAAACAAAAACTAAGATCCAAAGTGAAAGGCACTCAGATACTCGTCTCGTGGTCCTACTAAAACTTGTAGAGATGAGGTTCGTATAAGGAGGTTGGTGACAGTTGGTGAGGGATGCCATATGCTTCTAGCTTAGAAGTAGAGTAGGGACAATGGTAACATAGCTCAAGCTCCCAATCAGGCAACACCTAATGAATCTAGTTCCTAGGAACTACTTTCGTGGTGGTCCGGTGCCAAGAAAATAGGGGATTTTAACTATTGGCTCAAACTAGGTTTGAGAATGTATCTAAACATCCAATGATCCACTGCTCGCAAGAGGTAACACACTTTGAAGTGGTGAGGATAGTCTAAAACTTAATGAATTGATGGAATTATGTACCAATTTACAAATAAGAGTTCTTGATTTGGAAAAGATAAAGACCACACAAGCTGAAGAGATTGTTAGTCTGAAGAGAAGGGTCAAGAAACTTAAACAGAAAAAGAGGTCAAGAACTCATAGGCTTAAAAGGTTATACAAAGTTGGTCTTACAGCTAGGGTAGAATCCTTTGGTGATGAAGAAAGTTTAGGTGAGGATGCTCCAAAAAAGAAGGATAAATGCGATTGATGCTAATGAGACATTACCAGGTTTAATGATCAAGATGATGCTAATATGTTTGATGTGAATACTTTGACTGGTGATGAGGTGTTAGCAGAACATGAAGTTGCTACAAAAGATGTGAATTTGACTATTGATGAAGTTACTTTGGCTTAAGCACTTGCAGCTTTGAAAAGTGTAAAACCCAAGCTAAAGACATTGTTGTAGAGAGTTATTAGTATACAATTAGTGCCTGCTATAACTACAACAAACTGCTTACAATTATAACCTCCAGGAATGAATTGTCATTACTGAGCTGGTAAATCTTACAACAACAACACGACAACAAACATAACAACAACAACAATTTCCTCACAACCATCATAGGAAAAAGTTTAGGACAAAGGCAAAGGAATTATGGTAGAACCTGAGAAGTCTTTGAAGAAGAAAGATCAACTCAAGCTTGATGAAGAGATGGCACTTAAAATTACAAGCAAAGATTGATGAAGAGGAGTGACTTGTAAGGGAGAAAGATGAAGCCAATGTAGCCTAGACTAAAGAATAGGATGATATTCAGGCTAAGGTTGACGCTGATTATCAGTTGGATTAAAGACTGCAAGTTGAAGAACAAGAGCAGTTCACAACTAAACAAAAGGCCATATTGTTTAAAGAACTCCTAGAGCAAAGAAGAAAACACTTTGCAGCTAAAAGAGCAGAAGAGTTATAGGAAACAAACCATCCAACTAAAGCTCATGAAGAAAGACATGTCACCGCTTATGAACATGGAAGGTTAGAAGCAAAAAACTTAAATATCTAAAGACTTTGATTCTATCAAAGAATTGTTTGACAAAGCTTTCAAAAGGGTGAACATGTTTGTGGATTATAGAACAGACTTGGTGGATGGTAGTTCAAAGAGAGCAGGAGATGAGCTAGAACAAGAGGTCACTAAAAAGCTGAAGTGGATGATGATCAAGAAGCAACTAAGATTAAAGAGCTCATGAAAATTATTCTTGATGAAGAGGAAGTATCAATTGATGCTATTCCTTTGGCTACTAAGCCTCCAACCATTGTTGATTGGAAAGATTCATATAAGAAGGACAGAAAAACTATTACCATATCATCAGAGCTGAAGAATGTTTAAAGATGTATTAGTCTTCAGTCTCATGCTCAAAAAGCTTTGATAGGAAGATTTTGAAACTCTGTGGAAATTGGTAAAAGCTAAATATGGATCAACAAGACTAGTGGAGACTTAGATTTGATTCTATGGGGAGATTAAAGACCAATGTGAACCCATGTTGAAGACAGAGTCTAGAGGAAATTCAACAGGATTACAGGTGTGTTTAGATTCGAAAAACTATATGACTCTGGGAAGTTCATTCCTTAAGGATGCAGCATATGCAATATTCATCATGCTGTAGAAAGTGATAATCACCCTTACACTTGTTACAATTACTGATATGCTCGCTAAGAAGTTGCTGGCTGATCATTTCAGTGAAATGGCATATTTGCTTCTTAAACTTCTCACAAAACAGCTTAATTAATTAAGAAGTGTTTGGAAGCATCCTCCTGGTGAGTATGAAAGCTTTCAATGAAGAATCTTGATGATTTTGGAGATAAATATCAGTTTATGGAGGATTGTTGGATTTAAGCTTTCTTGATGCCTGTTTTGGAATTACAATGTTCTTATTGATGTTAATGCTGCTTGTCAAAGTTAGTGCTAACTGAAAAATTTCATGAACATTTTTCTAAGTGTTTAAATTGTAGTGAAGTTTCAACTGTCAGTACTAAGTTATACTGCTAGAGGAAGTTACTAAAGCTAGTGGAGTTAAGAATACTCAGGAGAATTAGAAAGAAAAACTGCTAAGTAGTTCTATGCTAGAGTAATGTTACTATGGCTAGTACAAGTTATGCTGCTAAAGGGTTAATGCTACCAGTTGAGAAGTTAGTACTACTGAGTTAGTTAGTACTGCTTATATGATTTGTATAAGATATTTTGGTAAAAGATATGTATAAGTTATTTATTTAGAAGATTATGATTACTTAGGAAAGTATTATAAGCCGTTTAGGACTATTTGGTGTATAAAAGGACATTGTTCAAAACATAGGTATTACTTGTAGGGTATAGGTTATTTTGGGGGTAGACATTATTCGGAGGGTAGATGTTGTTTGGAGGATAAATGTTGTTTGGAGGGTAGACACTATTCGGAGGTTAAACACTGTTTGGGGGATAAAAGTTATTTGCAGAGTAGACATTCCTTGGAGGTTCTCCATTGATTCACATGGCTCCTCTTGGTGACAGTGCCCTCCTCATTCTTTCTGTCTCCCTCGGGTGGGAAGCTAGCAGCTGAGTTATGTTCCCCGTGATGGGTTCCCTCGTCGTGCCAAAGGATTCCAACCGAATCTCTGGCGGTGCCTCCATATCTCTTTTTTCATCCACGTCTTCACTCAAATAGTTCAACCATGTCGCCACACCTTGTAACCTTAATTCCCTTATTCTCCTTCTCATAAGGGGTTATAATTATGAGTAATTTGCTGTAACGAATGCTTCATCAACAGTCTGTGTGTCTGTACACATAGGTGTTACGAAAGGTAATTGGTTATTTAGAGTGATATTTGAGGTTGTATTTGAAGGTGTGATAGGTGGAGTTCTTTATTCAACATCCCTCCTTCCCTCGTTGGTAGGTTCGACCTCTGGTGTTACCAGGGTTGGTGGTGTTGTATCGATTTCCACTACCATGATTCTGGATGTATGAAAGTATCAGATATTGGTAGGGTGAAAGGGAAGACCCTACGAAATAATATTCGGCGGGTCCCACCGGGTGTGCCACTGATCGTACAATAGATTATAGCTTCTTGATCAGAGCCTATTATGTAGGAAATAAGCTTGGATACTTCTACGAATTGGTATAGATCTGCAATAAGACAAAAGGAAATCACTTGGGTTAGCATGGAGCATAGGGGAGGACCCTATGAATCGGCTTTGGGGTAAGAATCAGTAATCATGGAAATGGTATATGTTTTAGAGAAAGAGTAGTGTGTGTGTGTGTGTGTGTGTGTTATAACTTACCTGATATGGATATAATGAGGTACTATTTATAAGCATGACTTAGGAATGACCTAGGTCACCTTTACATGTTTGATTCTGGTTGGCTGGAGTAGAGCATGATCTCGTGAGCCAATAAGAGAACATTTGCTGAGGCTCTGAGATCGTGCCCATGTGTGACGGTTATGCACAAGAGAGAACAAAGGACAACTGTTTGTCCTTTTTTGAGTCCACAAAATATTCTATTTTGTCTTTTAGCTCGGAGCCTTGCTTGCCTTTCTAGGAGCTTCGGGTTCCTTAAAGGCTTGAGGCTCCATTTGGGATGAGCTTCGTTGTATATTGGCGATTTCTTTACGGTAGCCCTAAGTGAGCTTTAAGCCAATGAACACTTTGAAGTGTTGTATTGTAAAGCATCAGATGTTAGGCTCCAAACCGTTAGATGGGGTACACCATCAGTATCCTTTCTACACACTGTGTTTCCCTAAACGTTTATGCCAATTTAATATCTTATGGCTAGTTTTCTAAAGCCTAACGCGCACATCCATCACAAGAAGCAACATTAAAAGGATCTACAAACTAAGTTTCATGCAATCATAAGTAAATACTAAGGGATCTAGCCTAACATGTTAAAGAGAAGCGAAGAACAATAATAATCAAACAACACATAGACATATTGAAAGATTAAAGGAATAAATGGACTTCACTTGATTAGAACATGTGTTTTAGGCTGATACAAGAGGGTTTTGACACCATAAAAATGACCTAAACAGATGCTACAATCGACTTCTAATATTAGGGTTCGGTTCCCAAAAGTTACACACTAAAAACCCTAAAACGAGTTTGTATATATAGGTTTTCGACTACGACGGCATCGCAAGGATTCTGACAACGTCGCTCCGCCGAAGCTTCTAGGTTTCTTTTGAAGCGGCTACGTTCTGACGTCGTCATAGGTTTCTTGACGTCATCTCTTGTATGATCTGACGCCATTGCAAAGATTTACGATGCCGTCTCCAGGCACTGTACAGAATTCTTCAGGAGACTTTGATGTAGAGTTTGTAGTCTTGTCTGTTTCTTTTCTAAATGAGCCTAAGTCACGTGTATTTCCTCCAAAAGTCATCCAAATGCTAAGAACATAAAAAAGAATGATTAAGTACATAATTTGGGCATATTTGCACGATTTAAGGGGTTAAATGACCCCAAAAAAGTGTATAAAATAACACCTCATCAAAAGCTTTCGTAACACATCATGATGCAACTATTTACATAGCGAATACTACTCACCATTATAAAAAAAATTCACTATTTTACCACAATAATTGCCAATCAACTACGAAGTTTTAAAAAAGGTTGACTTTATATAAACAAACATTTAAAAGCCTGGTTCCTCTGAGAGGAACCAGTAATGCTACCAGAAGAAACTCTGTGAGATTCCTCAATAGAAATAGTAACATAAGCACTTCTGACATCAGGAAATGTTTCTTTACAGACAATAAAACTTCTTATTTGCATATAAGTATCATCAAGACCTATCAAGAATTGCATTAGTTTCATTAATTGATTATACTTTTTAAAATCATTAGCAGCATAACAAGTACATCTAGACAACTCAATTAAAGCATCAAATTGTTTTCAAAGAGCATTCGATCTATGATAATAATCAGCAATAGATGACCCATTTTGCCTTAATGTATGAATTTTATGATGCAAACTGAAAGTCACAAAACCATTTATTTTATCATATGTTTCATTTAATTCTTCCCAAACATGTTTAGCCCTCTTTGAAAAAATTTGACCCAAAAAATTTTCTCAGATATGGAGTTTAAAATCCATCCCAAAACCACAGCATTCACCCTATCCCACTATTTACTAAGAACCTCATCAGTATTGGATCTTCTACAAGACCCATCTATGAAATCAGTTTGTTTTTTCCTTCTAAAGCAAGAAGCATAGCACAGGACCATATTTGATCATTTTTAGTTCCTTTTAATTTCATAGATCAACAGTTAAAGCAGGAGAATTATTAGGATGCAAATACAATGGGTTACTAACATCCGGTCTACTTATCAGAGTGACTGGATCATTGACAACAAATTCATCATTGGAATACCCATGAACAGACATATTTACAACAATAAAACAACACGAGATAGAGAGTAGAAAGTTCTCAGGCTTTCACACCACTTTAAGTGGCAGATCAAGGGTTGACAGACACAACAACAATAATAAAAAACACAAGAAAGTAAGTAAAGAACTCAAAAAATTAAAGAGAGAGTTTGAGAGGTGTTACAAAGCTTCTCAAGAATAAGCAGTGGAAACCAAACCTACTATTCTCTTGATTCACTTAATCAAAAGAGATAGCAGATAACCAATGCAAACCAATAATCCAATAACCAAGATCCACAAACCCTAATTTCTCCAAATTAGGTAAACCAGCCAAGTACACTCAAGAACCCTTAATACCACTAGATATGTTGATTAAAGATACTTAATTAGCACCAGAAACCTCTAGAGATCAAAACACTCAAAATATTCAAAACCCTAATTTTTTCAAAAATTAGACGTTTATCAAAAAACTTTTAGATCTGAACAATACAACCATAGATTTATCAAATAAAACTATATAACTGAAAGAGTACAAAGTAATTTTAGAAACCTTAAATTATTTATGAAACCCTAATTTTCAAAAAATGATTTCAGAGCAACCTGACTCTGATACCATGTAGAAAAAAATAATCTAAGCAGTTTTATTTATAAATCAAATCTCAATTTGATAACACAACCATAAAACTAATCTTAATCAGTAAACCAAATCAACCAAAATCCACCATTGCTATTTAAGTGTGGATCTATCGTATGATTGATAATACTTCTATTACAAACTGCTCAATGAATCAACAAGAACAAGATCAAGACGATCTTAATTAGGGTTTACAGAATTGAAAGAGAGAGATGGAAAACGAGAGAAGAGAAAGAAGACTGTATTGAGTTATGACTCAATCCAAGTTAACAAAAGCTTTTATTGAGCCAAAACTTTAAGACTTGACACCTTCTGTCAGTTAACAATCAACAAGCCGCTACAGTAACTCATAAACCTCTTTTTATCTATAAACAACAATAGACAATAGACAATTGACAATATTAGTCTCTCGACCATTTACTAGGCAAAGACTACTTTTCAACATTCTCTCTACTTCTATTGATACTACTTCTTCATCCCCCACTATACTCGTGACTACTAACCCATCTTCTCGTACTAATACTGGTTCGAACACAAGCAACACTAACTGAACCACGAACTCGACTTCTAATGGGTTTTGCGCACACTTCCCAAAGGGCACTTGCCGTTTTAGGGACAAGTGTAAATTTATCCATGATCACAGAATTCGTTGAGGGGTGATCTCTTGATCCTTGAGTGGTAATAGTAATAGCAGTATGGTACATAATGTTCTTCCCCAGGGTTCATATCAACAAATACATAAGAATAATAGGATGTTAAGAATGGGCCAACAAGCCCAACTCTCGTATGCTAATTTAGATTTCCAATGTTCTCCTGCACTGTCCTCGCTTTTTGACATCCTTCCTCCCTTACGTGAGTATGCTTTTCTGTCATGATGCCTCTTAGGAGCGGGTTGTGTTCCTCGTGAGCGGAAACTCTGATAATAGCTTTCGGTGTATCCGCGGCTGTTATGATGTGACTGACGCCTTGAACTACCAGTGTATGCGGACATACCCTTTTCTTTATCACCCAACCTGTGGAATACACTCTTTTCCAACCTTCTAAACACCGTCTCTCTTTTCGGATCTTTCCTTCTAGGTGATCTGGATCGGTCGCGCCTTGGTTCAGGGCTTCTGGACATGCTGCGGGCATCTTTTGGTCCGAGTCTTTTCCTGACGTCTCTTCTTCTGCTTGGTGCCCCTGACTCAGAGTACTGTGAGGTCTCCTCAAAATTGAGACGAGCTTTTACTGCCTTCAGCTTCTCTTGTTGTACTTTTTCTTGGTGCATCTTTTCAGCAAGGATTGGCAGCAACTAATTGTAGTGCTTATCACAAAATTCCCTAAGAGATGCATCGGATGCGGGCTCATTTGGGTTTTCTTGTGATTTCTCTTTTCCTCTTACCACCGTGTTCTGCACGGCGAACTTGTTTGTGGTAGGAGAAGGACCAGAACGTGTGCTCATAGTGAGTATTTTAGGGAACGTAGTTACGTTCGGGTCCCATGGATGGCGCCAACTTGTTAGTACAATTTATGTTATGGGTTCGAATTAGATCTGGATCGCTTGTTGAGCTGGGCCAACTAGATGTAAGTGGATTAGATCTTATACTAAGTCAAGTGATTTGGATAGTTTCCTGCACAAATAGAACTAAACCGTTAATCTTACCGTGGGGACGGACCCCACAATTAGACTTCGGCGTGAGAGTAAGTATTCATGTTTTTTCATAGAATGTCAGAGTATATATGGTGTAAAATGTGATCAAAAAAATGTACCTTGTGGGGTGTCAGAATACCCCTATTTATAGGTAAGCCAAATATTAGGTTTTCCTAGTATTTCGCTCATTTCTGTTATTAGGCCGAAGTGGGACCCTTGTTAGATACGGATCCGCTTGTAATTGTGGCTTGCGGATGCTAATTCCCTTTCGCGGACGCTTGTTGGTCTGCAGAAGGTTTGTCACGTCCGGCTTGCTTCTCTCGGGCCGTGCCAATACAGAATTGGGCTTAGTTCTGGCCCATTATTCTTTTTGCTGCTTTTACTTGCTTGGTTGGGCCTGGGGCCCATTGTGATAATACGGTTCAGGCCTAGGGGCCTGGTATACCTATTATACGTCATCACTTCCCAAAGGGCACTTGCCGTTTCGGGGACAAGTGTAAATTTATCTATGATCACAGAATTCGTTGAGGGATGATCTTCGGATCCTTGAGTGGTAATAGTAATAGCAGTATGGTACATAATGTTCTTCCTCAGGGTTCATATCAACAAATACATAAGAATAATAGGATGTTAAGAATGGGCCAACAAGCCCAACTCTCGTATGCTAATTTTGTACCCTAACAGCAAGCTACAACCTATGGGCCTCCTCAACCAGTAGCTTATTGGATTGTGCCTCGACAAACCCATATTGCAACCCACAACAAGCCCAACATTCAGGTGTGCTTGGCCCGTATCCACAACAGGCCTAACATACGAGTGTACTTGGTCTGGCTCCTTCTCTTTTCCCAGTTCAAGAAACTGTTCTCCCTAATGCGTTTAGCATGATGACATTGCAAGATCCTACATGGAACATGGACATACGTGCCTCTTCTCATCTTAATTATAATACAAGTATTTAAAGTACTATTTATAATAAACACTCATTTTTGTTTGTGTGTGTTGGTGATGGTAATATAATACCTGTTACGAATACCAATCATATCTTTCTTCCTACTTTGCATCTACCCCTACACCTTCATAATGTACTTGTAAATCCAAACATAATTAAAAATCTTATTTACGTGCGTCAGTTTACTAGGGATAATAATTGTACAATTGAGTTTAATGAATTTGGTTTTTCTGTAAAGGACTTCTTAACACGTCATATCCTCCTCAGATGTGACAGTTTGGGAGACCTTTATCTAGTTACCAAGCTATCTCCAATCCCTACCGCCATGTTTTCTATCTGTCCTTCTATGTAGCACTGATGTCTCGGTCATCTCGGTGAAGACGTGTTACGGTCTCTTGTGTCCCGTAGTTTGATTCCGTGTCTTAAAGAGTAGTCTAGCATATTTGTCATGCTTGTCAGCTTGGCAAACATGTGAAACTTCCATTTCCTAGTTCAGATTTAGTTCTTTTAAATTTTTTTGATATTATTCCTTTGGATTTATGGACATCTCCTATTTTAATTCATGGTGGTTTTAAGTATTATATGTTGTTTTTAGATTATTTTTCGCATTATTTGTGGATTTATCCGTTGCGTTACAAATCTGACGCATTTCAAAAATTTGTACATTTTCGTATGTAAGAATCAATTCAAGTGTGAAATAAAAGTTATTCAAAGTGATCATGGTGGTGAATTCGACATCAAACAACTTCATAAATTATATCAAACTCGTGGTCTACAATTTCAATTTTCATGTCCTAAAACCTCTCAACGGAATGGTATATCAGAACGCATGATTAGAACTATTAATAATGTAATTCGAACTTTACTATTTCAGGCACATCTACCTTCTTAATTTTGGGTCGAAGCACTTCATATGGCATCTTATCTCTTTAATTTACTCCCCTCAACGACCATCAACAATGAAATACCGTACCAAAAGTTATTCAACAAAGAACCAAATTATTCACGCCTTTGCATCTTTGGGTGCCTTTGCTACCCACACTTAGACTCGACTCATAAACTTGCTCCTCGTGCTACACCGTGTATTTTCTTAGGCCATCTTGCTTATCATCGAGGTTATCGGTGTCTTGATCTTTTGACTAATAAGATCATACTTTCACGACATGTTACCTTTGATGAAGACCAATTCCCATATGGTTCTATGACACCCACTAACCCGCCATCTTACTCTTTCCTTGAGCCGACACCTCCTACTGTTACAAGTCACTTTATCTGATCATCACAAAATAATCAAACTCCACAACACACTTTACCTTTAAATCCAAATACGCCTGATTCACCTCAGGCCCAATCAATTCCACCTACGGCCCATTCCCTAAACACCAACTCACCATACCAGCCTTCTAAACCAGTCCATCACCACATTCAATCTCCACAGCAGACCCATTTCACCAATATCTCTCCCGGACCAACTTCTATGTCCCCACCGCATTAGCTAGTTACACCCACTAGCCCATTACCCGTGACCCATAATGTTCGTACTCACCCCATGGTCACTCGTGCTCAAGTCGACACTGTCAAACCAAATCCTCATTTTAGTGGCCATACATCTCATTTGTCTCATCTCCTTAAGTCTCCTTTCTTTCCTCTCAAATATTCAAATTGGAAAGAAGCTATGGATGACGAATATAATGTGTTGATTAAAAATGATACTTGGATTCTTGTGCCAAGGCCACCTGGTGTTAATATTGTTCGCTCTATGTGGTTGTTTCAATATAAGTATCATACAGATGGGACGTTGAGTCGTTATAAGGCTTGGTTGGTTGCTAATGGTATTAATCAACAACTTGGTATTGATTGTGATGAGACAATTATTCCGGTGGTTAAACCGGCTACTATTCGTACTCTTGTTTGTCTTGTAAATGTTCAGTTCATCAGCTTGACGTTATGAATGCATTTTTTAACGGGTACTTATTTGAGACTGTTTATATGCATCAGCCACCTGGCTTTAGGGATTCTCGGTATTCTAATCATGTTTACCTCTTGCAG
>BQNB010061209.1:0-36589 GCA_026074375.1 Tanacetum coccineum | reverse complement strand
CGATCGCGATCGAGATACCGATCGCGATACCGATAACGATAAAGATCGCGATCGCGATACAGATAACGATCTCGATCGCGATAACGATACCGATCGCGATCGCTATAACGATACCGATCGCGATACCGATAAGGATACCGACAGCGATCCCGACCGCGATACCTACCGCGATACAGACAGCGATACCGACCGCGATACCGACCGCGATATCGACCGCGATACCGATGGCGATCCCGATGGCGATACCGACCGCGATCCCGATAAGGATACCGATCGCGATACCGATAACGATATACGTGACCATCGGCTTGAGAAAGTATATATAGTGGCTTTATTTTTCTAAATCACTTGTGATTTTTCTAAATCGCACCCTTTCTTCTAAGGATACTGACCTAATTGCTTCTTCGGACAAGGTTAGTGCTCACAAGCCCGTTGGGGTAGTTCTTCATCCGTTTCTCAATGCCTTTCAAAATTTCTCTGTTAGCAACCTCTGCCTGACCATTGGTTTGCAAATGAAGTCTTGCTTTGATGGGCTTGTGAGCACTAAGTTTGTGATTTAGAAAAAATCACAAGTGATTTGGGAAAATCATTTGTGATTTCGCACAACTCGCTTGTGATTTGCGATTGAGAGCTCGTCGACCGGTGTAGAGGAAATCAAAACTAGCGTGGCATGGATTCGAGCTCACCTAGAATCGATTCATATGATTTTCCCAAATCACTTGTAAAAATTTCTAAATCATAACCTTTCTTCTAAGAATGCTTACCTAATTGCTTCCTGGGACACAATTAGTGCTCACAAGCCCGTTGAGGCCGGACTTCAATCGCTGGTTACTTTTCTACATATTTCCAGTTATTATTAAAGTTCAATAATTCAACTAAGACCAATGGTCTCAAATCTGATTTTGGAAAGCCATGTCCACTAGCCGTTGGTAAGTGCTCCAGCGTTCCTTAGCCCGAATGGCATCTTTGTATAACATAACATCCCTTTGTTGGTGATGAAAACTGTTTTGTCTTCGTCTTCTTCCGCCATTTGGATTTGATGATATCCCTTGTATGCTTCCAGAAAACATTTGAATGTGAATCCACATAGAAATTCCACTTGCCCGTGTAATTTTTATGGGAAAATCACAAGTGATTTGGGAAAATCATTTGTGCCTATAACTGCTATATAAATATTGTGCCATAACTGATAACCGATTGATTGGAGCGGTAGGGTACGCCTACCCTTAACTTTTGTTGTTGTTTTTTCCCCATGCTCTTCACCACAGAAATCACGCGTTCCCATTTATAATTCATTTGACCGGCGTTCCCATTTTAATTTTCCTTTAACATACCCACACATTAACTAACCCTAACACTAACACACATCGTCGCTCCAGCAGTCATCAAAGGCATGTTTTCTAATTTTAGTTTATGTTAATGTTATGATTTTGAATGTTGATGTTGATGCTTAATCGGTTATATTAAACTGTTATATTTTTAGGCTTATTAATCTATTTGAGTACGTGTTATTTTCAGCTTTTTACTGCTTATTTTAGGTGTAGTTAATGTGCTGATTTGAGCTATTTTAGGGATGTTCATATAAATATTTGAAAAAACTTTAATTTGGAGAATAAAAGTTAATCTGTTTTATAGACTTTTCAATCTTCCACTGATGAAGAAACTCGCTTTTAAAAGGTATCCCGATTTCCGGAAGCTCACTCTATAGTTTGGTGAGTTCCTGCAACGTGTAACTGATTTTATAAGGATAGTAACTTGCGCTGAACTCCACCCTAAAATTCGTCCACAACACAAAATTTAATCACTTTATTAAAGGAAAACTGACCCTAACTAGTGGATGCGCTACACGAAACTCTTGTGGACACACTAATCATGTAGGAAAAGAATCAGAGTGGTTGAAAATTGTTTAATTCGAGTGCCCACTCTGTTTACTGATCGATTACACACAATCGAGTTTGATGTGACTTGTTTTAGCTGATTAGCTTGAAAGAAAGTAATATGATTTGTGCGTTGTTTATGTTCATAACCAGTAACCCAAAACCAATTATCCAAGGTTCATTGGTTCGGATGGTTATTGGGATTAAATCCATATAATGAACACCCCTATGTATAGTGATGCTCAAGCATAAAGTCACCTGATTGTCAGTTGCATGTGGTCAATGTTTTTATATTTTTTGGTATGGCTCCTCTAACTCGACTTCGGAAAACAGATAATACTTTGGCGGTTTAGTTGATCTCGTCAGTTTTGAATGAGAATAATACAAATAAGCCTTGTTGAGTATTAAACTCAAAAGTTGTCATATAAAGATGAAAGTTCATCACCAAAGTTCGGATATAATCAGCACTATGCATGAAGACATAATTGACAGTATTTTAACTCGTTTGCCAATCCGAGATGCATTGAGAACAAGTATATTGTCAAGGCGATGGAGGTATTGTTGGATGAGCATGCCTAAAGTTAAGTTTGATGCGGAGACGTTCTTTAAAGATAAACAAATGGAGAAATATAAGCTTGTTAATGCCGTCTTCCATGTTCTGTTACTACACAAGGGTCCAATATTGGAGTTAGATCTTCGTGTTGGTGAACTTGATATGGTTTCTGAGTTTCACCAGATAATACTTCATCTTTCGAGGAGCAATCATGTGCAAATGCTCACCTTTGAGATTTTAACCGACCACTACTGGAAGCTACCTTCTGTGTTCTTTACATTGCAAGGATTAGAATGTCTTGCTATCCTAAACTGTGTGTTTGAGCCTCCATTAATGTTTAACGGGTTTAATAGGTTGTCTCAAGTGCTCTTTAGTCATGTTGAAATATCACCTAAATCACTTTTACATTTTCTTTCTAGTTGTCCACTACTTGAGGTAGTTACGTTGGGTGTATCCGAGGCAGTTGGTTTGGGTGCATCTGAAACAGACTTCAAAGGAGGAAATGAGTTCACATTGGTTGATCTTTTCGAGTGTCTACCTTTGCTTGAGTGTATAGAAATGACTGAAGATTATATGAAGTACTTTTGTGCAGGTGGTCCGCCACAAAAGCTTCCAACTTCACTAGTTCGCCTCAAATATCTTTTCTTGGATGGTTATTGCTTTACGGAAAAATGTGCGTTTTCTTCTGCTCTGTGTATAATTAGAAGCTCCCCAAATTTAGAGCTCATTCACTTTTCGACATACGATAATGAAAAGTTACATGATCAACAAACTTCCATGAAATTGCTTCATCTCCAAAATGACTCGAGTTTGAGCTTGGACCATCTTGAAGAACTTATTATAATAGGGTTCTGTTACTCACCTTATGAAATTGAATTTGTGAAGCTTATTTTGGCTAAGTCACATGGGCTAAAGAAACTTAAAATCGAGATTAGTTGCAATGTTTCTGTTCGTAGTGAAGATACCGTGCATAGAGACTTGATACAAGCGCTACTACTATGTGCATCAACTTCAGCAAAATTCATCGTCACACGCAAATAAACTTTAGTGAAAGCTATCGTTTAGGATATAATGTTACTTATTTGTCCTGGTTCAGATTAAGGGTTGTCAAAACCAATACTTTTATCAATGTTCATTTAGGATATAATGTTACTTATTTGTCCTGGTTCAGATTAAGGGTTGTCAAAACCAATACTTTTATCAATGTTTTGCAAGAATGATGCCAGCCAATGATGCCAATGAGCAACCAAATCTGAACGGGTTGTATTAGCAAGATTCATGTAATGTAATGGTATGAATTCTTAAGAAGTATTCTAAATGTTATTTTTATGGTGTCAAAGATATGTAATTGCATCTCCTGAATGAAGCATATAGTGTTTAGAAGAAACATGCGACCATACAGTCTAGTTCCGGTTCAACTTTCACCACCGGAGGTGGAATTTGAGGTCCATCATACGACACACCACTTCTGGTGGTGATTGCTTTTAATTCACCTTTCGGGTTGGCAATTGTGTTGCTTGGGAAGGAACCCGATCCAGAAGTAGAGGCGTTGCTCGAATTGGCGATTTTGTTGAGTAAGTCCATCATGGTGGACATTTGGTTTTGCATATTTTGCATCACCGCTTCATTGGCTTTGGTGTATGACTCAAAATCGGCCTTAGTCACATGTATAGGTTGAGGAGCTGGAGGTGGAGCCTGATAAACTAGGGCTTGGTAAGTTGGGGCTTGATTTACCGGAGGTCGGTAAACTTGCCCCTGGTTGTATCCATTTCCACAGTTTCAGTTCTGATTGTTTGCCTGGTTGTTATGGTTGCTTGGGTGGTTTTTCGAAATTTTTCTTTACAACTTTTTAAAGACTTAGAAATAAGCATTTTTCTCAGCTAGTGTTTTTTGTGAAGGCTTATAAATAAGCCAGAAAAATGGTTAAAAGGTTCTGACTTGGCCTTTTTGGCTTAAAAGCTAACAGCTTTGAGCTATTAAGCTTAAATGAGCTTCAACAAGCTAAGCAAACTCAAAATGGCTTAAGGCCAACTAAATAAGCACAAATAAATCAATTGGGCACAAGGATAAGCACAAATAAGCTAATAAAGAGCAAATAAGCAAACTAACCCACACAGGGTCCAAACAGTCCAACAAGCGACTTTTGAGCTTAAAATTAAGCAACCAAATTAAAACTTTTGGAAAAATGGCTTCTTTCTAGCTAAAATATGACCAATAATCTACTTATATCAACCCTTAAAAAGCATTTTGTACAATTTGAAATGAAAACTGCTAATACTGTATCTATTTTGAGCCCTTTTTGATTTTTTGGCAGACTTAAATTCTAAACTTGCAGGCCTAATTAAAGTACTCAAAATAAGCTAGAAATAGAAAATAAGAGAGAACAGATGTAAAGCTATTCCTAATAAGCTAATAAGAGCAAAAGTTAAGCTAAGGGAAAGGCTGAATAAGCCAGATAAGCTTATAAGCAAATCTGTCCCCTAATGGGACCAAACAGACTGAGGACACACCTTTGGGCTTATTTTTAAACACCCAGACGAAATCTTTTGAGAAAAAGTGCTTCTTTCTAGCTAAACTCCAACTCCTAAATCAGCTTCTTAAAAGCATTTTGGACCTTATCTAGACTAGTACATATTCAAGAGAAAACTGCTCATACTCATTTTGAACCTTTTCATGACAGATTTGAGTTTGTAAAACAGAAACTTGCAGACCTAAATTAAGCACTCAAAATAAGCTCTAAAACCTAAACCAAGTTAAAACAGATCAAGATGGATGTTTAATGAGTGAGAGATATACACTAAAGTAAAATTCAATAGACACTATTAACCACGTTCATAGTCTCTTTTAGACTCATATTTATCTGAATTTGGTTACTTTGTACCGTTAGGGCATATTTGAACTACTTTTATGTATCGTTGGGTATTGTTATCATATAATTCAATGTACAAGCCTATTGGGCTAGTGTAAAAGTCCTATTAGGATAATTTTATGTATCGTTGGGTAGGGGTGAGCATGGTCTAAAAAAACCCCGGACCGAGGACCGGACCGAAATACGTTCGGTCCGGTCGCTCAGCCCTATCGTTGGGTATTGTTATTATAGAATTCATTGTACAAGCTTATTAGGCTAGTGTACAATTCCTCTTAGTATGTTTAATGAGTGAGAGAGATCCACTAAAGTAAAATTCATTAGAAACTATGAACACGGTTCATAGTCTCTTTCAGACTCATTTTAATCTCAAATTGGTTACTTTGTACCGTTATGGCATTTTTGTACTACTTTTATGTATCGTTGGGTATTGTTATCATATAATTCAATGTACAAGCCTATTAGGCTAGTGTAAAAGTCCTATTAGGCTAATTTTATCTATCGTTGGGTAGGGGTGAGCACGGTCTAAAAAAACCCCGGACCGAAATACGTTCGGTCCGGTCGCTCAGCCCTATCGTTGGGTATTGTTATTATATAATTCATTGTACAAGCTTATTAGGCTAGTGTACAAGTCCTCTTAGGCTAATTTTATGTATCGTTGGGTAGGGGTGAGCACGGTCTAAAAAAACCCCGGACCGAGGACCGGACCGAAATACGTTCGGTCCGGTCGCTCAGCCCTATCGTTGGGTATTGTACGCGTTAGGCATTTTTGTACTACTTTTATGTATCGTTGGGTATTGTTATCATAGAATTCAATGTAGTTTGTTAATGATTTAGACGACCCACTAAATAAAATTTCATTAGATACTATTGAACTGTGGGGTTCATAGTCTCTTTCAGACTCATTTTCATCTGAAATTGGTTACTTTGTACCGTTATGGCATTTTTGTACTACTTTTATGTATCGTTGAGTATTATTATCATATAATTCAATGTACAAGCTTATTAGGCTAGTGTACAAGTCCTCTTAGCATGTTTAATGAGTGAGAGATACACACTAAAGTAAAATTCAATAGACTCTATGAATAAGGTTCATAGTCTCTTTTAGACTCTTTTTTATCTGAAATTGGTTACTTTGTACCGTTATGGCATATTTGAACTATTTTTATGTATCGTTGGGTATTGTTATCATAGAATTCAATGTACAAGCCTATTAGGCTAGTGTAAAAGTCCTATTAGGCTAATTTTATGTATCGTTGGGTAGGGGTGAGCACGGTCTAAAAAAACCTATGTATCGTTGGGCAGGGGTGAGCACGGTCTAAAAAAACCCCGGACCAAAATACGTTCGGTCCGGTCGTTCAGCCCTATCGTTGGGTATTGTTATCATAGAATTAAATGTACAAGCTTATTAGGCTAGTGTACAAGTCCTCTTAGTTTGTTTAATGAGTGAGAGAGATCCACTAAAGTAAAATTCATTAGATACTATGAACTTGGTTCATAGTCTCTTTCAGACTCATTTTCATCTGAAATTGGTTACTTTGTACCGTTATGGCATTTTTGTACTACTTTTATGTATCGTTGGGTATTATTATCATATAATTCAATGTACAAGCTTATTAGGCTAGTGTACAAGTCCTATTAGCATGTTTAATGAGTGAGAGATACACACTAAAGTAAAATTCAATAGACTCTATGAATAAGGTTCATAGTCTCTTTTAGACTCTTTTTTATCTGAAATTGGTTACTTTGTACCGTTATGGCATATTTGAACTATTTTTATGTATCGTTGGGTATTGTTATCATATAATTCAATGTACAAGCCTATTAGGCTAGTGTAAAAGTCCTATTAGGCTAATTTTATGTATCATTGGGTAGGGGTGAGCACGGTCTAAAAAAACCCCGGACCGAGGACCGGACCGAAATACGTTCGGTCCGGTCGCTCAGCCCTATCGTTGGGTATTGTTATCATAGAATTCAATGTACAAACTTATTAGGCTAGTGTACAAGTCCTCTTAGTATGTTTAATGAGTGAGAGAGATCCACTAAAGTAAAATTCATTAGATACTATGAACTCGGTTCATAGTCTCTTTCAGACTCATTTTCATCTCAAATTGGTTACTTTGTACCGTTATGGCATTTTTGTACTACTTTTATGTATCGTTGGGTATTGTTATCATAGAATTCAATGTACAAGCCTATTAGGCTAGTGTACAAGTCCTCTTAGCATGTTTAATGAGTGAGAGATATACACTAAAGTAAAATTCAATAGACTCTATGAACCAGGTTCATAGTATCTTTTAGACTCATTTTTATCTGAAATTGGTTACTTTGTACCGTTATGGCATTTTTGTACTACTTTTATGTATCGTTGGGTATTGTTATCATATAATTCAATGTACAACTATTAGGCTAGTATAAAAGTCCTATTAGGCTAATTTTATGTATCGTTGGGTAGGGGTGAGCACGGTCTAAAAAAACCCCGGACCGAAATACGTTCGGTCCGGTCGTTCAGCCCTATCGTTGGGTATTGTTATCATAGAATTAAATGTACAAGCTTATTAGGCTAGTGTACAAGTCCTCTTAGTTTGTTTAATGAGTGAGAGAGATCCACTAAAGTAAAATTCATTAGATACTATGAACTTGGTTCATAGTCTCTTTCAGACTCATTTTCATCTGAAATTGGTTACTTTGTACCGTTATGGCATTTTTGTACTACTTTTATGTATCGTTGGGTATTGTTATCATAGAATTCAATGTACAAGCCTATTAGGCTAGTGTACAAGTCCTCTTAGCATGTTTAATGAGTGAGAGATACACACTAAAGTAAAATTCAATAGACTCTATGAATAAGGTTCATAGTCTCTTTTAGACTCTTTTTTATCTGAAATTGGTTACTTTGTACCGTTATGGCATATTTGAACTATTTTTATGTATCGTTGGGTATTGTTATCATATAATTCAATGTACAAGCCTATTAGGCTAGTGTAAAAGTCCTATTAGGCTAATTTTATGTATCGTTGGGTAGGGGTGAGCACGGTCTAAAAAAACCCCGGACCGAAATACGTTCGGTCCGGTCGCTCAGCCCTATCGTTGGGTATTGTTATCATAGAATTCAATGTACAAGCTTATTAGGCTAGTGTACAAGTCCTCTTAGCATGTTTAATGAGTGAGAGATACACACTAAAGTAAAATTCAATAGACTCTATGAATAAGGTTCATAGTCTCTTTTAGACTCTTTTTTATCTGAAATTGGTTACTTTGTACCGTTATGACATATTTGAACTATTTTTATGTATCTTTGGTATTGTATATCAAGATTTCAATGTACAAAGCCTATTAGGCTAGTCGTAAAAAATTCCTATTAGGCTAAATTTCTGTATCGTTGGTAGGGGTAGCACGTCTAAAAAAACCTATGTATCTTGGGGTAATGAGGTGAGCACGTCTAAAAAAAAACACCCGGACCAAAATACGTTCTGTCCGTCGTTTCAGCCCTATCGTTGGTAGTTGTTAACATAGAATTAAATTACAAGCTTATTAGGCTAGTGTACTATTAGGCTAGTGTACAAGTCCTTTTAGCATGTTTAATGAGTGAGAGATACACACTAAAGTAAAATTCATTAGACCCTATGAACCAGGTTCATAGTCTCTTTCAGACTCATTTAAATCTCAAATTGGTTACTTTGTACCGTTATGGCATTTTTGTAATACTTTTATATATCGTTGGGTATTGTTATCAAAAGGCTAGTGTACAAGTCCTCTTAGCATGTTTAATGAGTGAGAGATATACACTAAAGTAAATTTCAATAGACACTATGAACCAGGTTCATAGTCTCTTTTAGACTCATTTTTATCTGAAATTGGTTACATTGTACCGTTATGGCATATTTGAACTACTTTTATGTATCGTTGGGTATTGTTATCATATAATTCAATGTACAAGCCTATTAGGCTAGTGTAAAAGTCCTATTAGGCTAATTTTATGTATCATTGGGTAGGGGTGAGCACGGTCTAAAAAAACCCCGGACCGAGATACGTTCGGTCCGGTCGCTCAGCCCTATCGTTGGGTATTGTTATCATAGAATTCATTGTAAAAGCTTATTAGGCTAGTGTACAAGTCCTCTTAGTATGTTTAATGAGTGAGAGAGATCCGTTAAAGTAAAATTCTTTAGACTCTATGAACCAGGTTCATAGTCTCTTTCAGACTCATTTTAATCTCAAATTGGTTACTTTGTACCGTTATGGCCTTTTTGTACTACTTTTATGTATCGTTGGGTATTGTTATCAAAAGGCTAGTGTACAAGTCCTCTTAGCATGTTTAATGAGTGAGAGATATACACTAAAGTAAAATTCAATAGACACTATGAACCAGGTTCATAGTCTCTTTTAGACTCATTTTTATCTGAAATTGGTTACTTTGTACCGTTATGGCATATTTGAACTACTTTTATGTATCGTTGGGTATTGTTATCATATAATTCAATGTACAAGCCTATTAGGCTAGTGTAAAAGTCCTATTAGGCTAATTTTATGTATCGTTGGGTAGGGGTGAGCACGGTCTAAAAAAACCCCGGACCGAGGACCGGACCGAAATACGTTCGGTCCGGTCGCTCAGCCCTATCGTTGGGTATTGTTATCATAGAATTCAATGTACAAGCATATTAGGCTAGTGTAAAAGTCCTATTAGGCTAATTTTATGTATCGTTGGGTAGGGGTGAGCACGGTCTAAAAAAACCCCGGACCGAAATACGTTCGGTCCGGTCGCTCAGCCCTATCGTTGGGTATTGTTATCATAGAATCCAATGTACAAGCTTATTAGGCTAGTGTACAAGTCCTCTTAGCATGTTTAAGAGTGAGAGATATACACTAAAGTAAAATTCAATAAACACTATGAACCAGAATGTGAGTGACAGTGCTAACAAACGAGATTGGATGACTTGTGTGTTATTTGTAGATTATCGTTCGCCAAATGATATAAATTGGTTGGAGAAAAAATTCTCTTGATTGTGGATAATTGCCCTGCTCATCCATAAATTATTGAAGGGATTACGAAATGTTGTATTATTTTTTTTTGCTCACCAATACACAAACTTCAATAATTCACCTTGTGACGCGGGGATCATACGAGCTTTTAAGATGCATTATCGTCGTCGATTTTATTAGAGTCTTTTGGAGGGTCTATGATTTAGGGGTCATCAGCAAAGTAAATGTATTTGATGCTATGAATCTTGCTATTTCAGCATGACTATGGATTGTTTGTGCCAAATACATATTGCGAACTGCTTTCGTCTTTGTAATCTTCGATCAACAGATAACAGACTTTGAGATACTCAGATGAAGGTGGTGATAAAAGCACTCAAGAACTCCAGAATTTGATCGATGAGTTGGGTTAATCGCAATGCAATGGATGTCGAGAGTTCTGACTCAACCCAGAAGAAAATGTAGTTGACAGTTGTTGATGATGAAGAAAATTATTGAAGCGTTAATTGGAATTAATAAGATGATATCGATGAAGAAGATGATGAAAGTTCTACAATGGAACCCCCTTCGCGAAACGAAGCTATTAAGCGGCAATCACATTGAACAATTTCTTGTTGAGCTATGAGAAAACAACACCAGAAGTTCTTACCATGCTAAGGAAAATTAGAGACGAGATTCATGGGGAAATTGATTTCAACAAAAAACAAAAGATAATTGAGTCATTTTTCAAGAAACCTTCATAAATCATTCATGTAATATGCTATATTGTAGGAATTTTAATTTATATTTTTATATGGGGTCGAAGAAATTATTCAAAAATGTATTAATCTTATAATTTTAGCGAATTATAATATTGCACTTCATATCCCCGATCGGGACCGGCAAAAAATATTATCTTAGAGAGTTTATTAAATAATCGAGTATTAATTTATCGAGTTTCTACTGTATTTGATATTTGGAATTTGAAGATCGATTTTGGTGTTTGAAGACTTGATTATATCATGTCGTTTAAAGTTTGTTCGATCGTTTGGGAATATGTTAGTTTGAAAATTTGGATCTTCGTTCGTCGGGCTTTTGAATTTAGTCGAATTTGATTGTCTTTAGAGAAGATCGTTTGGGCCGATTTGTTCGTTTGGTTGACCGTGTTCGAATTTGTCGGTCAACGTTTGATTGTTCGTTTTGAAGTCATCGGCGTTTGCTTTGGATCGATTTTGTTTCGGATTTATTTTGGGAATTGATCGTTAGTTTTGAATTTGGCTAGCATCTCTAGCATTTGGAAATTTGAATTTAAAGACGAAGATTCGTTTGGTTTGAAGTTTTGAGTGGAGTTGAAGTCACCGTGGAGATTGTTAGAAAAGTGACTTAAACTCTAAGGAGCATTTGGTAAATTTGGTTTGGGATAGATATTAGTTTTTGATTTGTTTTCCAATTTGTGTTGGTTTAGAATTTGGTAGTTTTTTGGGTCATTGGTTGTCTATAAATAGAGGCCAATGTTATTAATTTTTTTTGTACCTTTTGAATATTTGTTTCGTACCTTTTGAAATTTGGGTTTGATACTTTTGAATTTGTCTTTGTAATTTGTTTGGTATTTGAATAAAGCATTCGCTTCGTTTGTTCGACTTTGTTTGTTTGTTTTGTGCTTTTGATTGTCCAACAATAGCTTTAGTCAAACATACAAAATTCCATTTAAATCTAAAAGGATGGTAAATGTACATATTATTGTTCTTTATTGTCTAAATTTATTTATAAAATATTATAGTTAAACTTACAACCGTGACATGATGATAAAACCATCAACATTTCAAAATAAAATTAAAATATGAGTTGATATAAATTATTGATACACAAACACAACATGCGGTAGCTAAACTTTGTATATAAAGATGACAATGTCTATGAAAAATATTATATATAGACTCTTATCACGTGCATCAAACATAACTATAAACTGAAATTAAGAACCGTAATTATAATGAAAAACAAAATTAAGCTATTTCTTTTTTATTAATAAAAGTGTATTATTATAAAAAATTAGAAAAAACCCCGTGCATGCACGGGTATTATAACTAGTTATTAAACAAAAGGAAGTGTCCTATATGCTGCTAGAGATAATTTAACAGAAGTTTCCTTAATGGTCAAAAAGTTAGTGGTCAACTAATAATTTTATTTTATTATTACAGTAATGCAAAATTCGGACCTTAATCCATTATATAATACTCGTAACACGCAACAGATACATATTCACAATTTCACATGCTTTTATATCACACAAACCATCTGCAACCCAAACACTCCTTTGCTTATTTTTGTAACCCAGCCACCCTTTTTGGTTCAGACAAATAAACAGATACATATACATCATGTCTTCAGTCAATCCTGATGACTTTGCTCACTTAAAAATCCCTCTTCAAGATATACTATACGCCACCAACAACTTTGATGAAGAAAATCTCTTGGGAGAAGCTGATTTCGGAAATCATTACGGAGGACGTCTATGGAGGTTCCGTAAGTTGATTGAAATCCAGGCGCAAAGATGGTCAAATAAAGAAAAGGATGACGATATTGAACAACAGTTTTGGATGGAGATTTTCATGCTTTCAAGTCTCAAGCATAAAAATCTGGTTTCATTTGTTGGGTTTTGTGATGAGAATGATGAGAAAATCATCATTAGCAAGTTTCAGAGCTACGGTAATCTTGAAAATTGTTTAAGTGACTCGATGATGTTGACATGGGTGAGAAGGTTGGAGATATGCGTCGGTATTGCGCAAGCATTGAGCTACATTCATTATGACGAGCCACGCGCTTTTAGCGTTATACATCGAAACATCAACAGTGAGACAATTCTATTAACTGATAACTTTGAGCCCAAGTTATCAGAATTTAGACTTTCCATGAAGATTGAAGCATCTCAGAGGCATCATTCATTCCATGTTGATAAAGTTTGGGATATGGAGGGGTATACGGACCCGACATATATAGAGACAAAGTGTGTGAGCCAAAAGTCAGATATTTACTCCTTTGGGGTAGTAATGTTTGAATTACTGTGTGGTAGGAGATCAGTAATAGCCAACGACGATCCGGTGGCCATTACCCATTATAGAGAGAAGAAACTCCATGAAATGATCGATTGGGATCTATGGAAACAAATAGACTCACAATCATTCGACATATTCGTGAAAATAGCGTATGAGTGCTTGAATGAAGAACGATCGAAACACCCAGATATAGATGAGACTGTCACAAAGCTAGAGAAAGCTTTGAAACTCGCATGTGAAAACAGGCCTGTAAGACCTCTTCTTTCCTCTTCCATCTTTATATCATAATTACACTATAATTTATTCGAGTATTTAGTGAGTTAAACTAATCCAGCGTGCATACATCAATCATAATTTTTTTTGCCATTATACTTCATAGTTTATTGAAAATTTGAAATATATAAAAATTACTCCATACATTCTGTCAACTACAAAAGTTTAAAGAGTTCCCCGACAACAAAAGGCAATAGATGATACCGTAATATATTATTGCAAGTCGGCTGATGTTTATTTTTTAAAAAGTGATCTATTAGCGTAAAATGCATACCTAAATACATGTCTATTCCATTAGCTAGTTGACATATGTATTAAACTTTTTCCCTCTCTAAATTGCCATCGGTTATTATTTTTAAATCAACCACTGCACATAATTTTATCATTATCTCTAGTAAAGATCATGTAAGGTTTTGTTTCGGATATTTGATTTTCTATGCATAAATAAAAACATTATTGCAAAGAGACAAAAATGATCTACAAAACTTTTTTCTGCAATATTTATTTTTTCACCGGAATTTTATTTATAAATGTTTTATTTTTTTGACCAAAAGAAAAAAATACAGGAAAAATGAAATATAGTTTCTACCGAAAGTCACACACACGTAAGAATTGAAATCAATGTAACATTTACCGGAAAATTATATTTCAACTAAACATCTAAACTGTAATTAATCATCCAAAATAGACGCTGAATATAATAAACTTTAGGAATAGAAATAATCGGTGTTTGTTTGACAAAAGTAGCAGTAGTAGAAATAGTAGTTGTGATGAAATGAGTAAACAACTTCTAAATGTTCAACGCTCCTAAATGATACTTTATGGAGTTTAATAAAGTGAGCATCCCGAAAATAAAGAAGATGAAGCTACATGTTGCTTGCCAAACAGGCATTGATATCCAAATGATCGACCGCTCTTGCACACTTTATAAGCGCTCTGCGCCAAACATACTGTTAATATATGTTTGGTAGGTGCTTAATTATTATCTTTTGAAAGTTGACTATTCCCAACACCTCCTATATGATTTGTAGTAGAATAACTAAAACATTGATGCATGTTCGCATTAATCATGACGCTAGCACGAACACATCGAAACTTTGCATTTCAATAATACGGACGATCAAATTCTTTTATATCTGTTTTGTAAAAAGTTAATACGTTATTAAAATTACAAAAATATAACTCGTCTTGTTAAAGGGTGTTGACATAAATAATGTGAAGTTTTTAAGTATGTCATTAAAATGTACTGAAAACACAAAACTGTCAATTCATGTCAATTACATAAAAAAGCAAAGGGCTAAACAAACATTTAAATTTAGCACACACGTCAATGTCTTTGCCACGTCATTTATGATATGCCAGGGTTTGTTCCTAAATATAACTTGTAGGGGTGAGCAGAAACCGCACCGCAAACCGTAAAACCGCAAAAACCGCAAAAAATCGCACCATAAAAACCGCACCACGGCAAAAACCGGTGGATCGGTTTTAAGGACGCTAGCACCGCACCGCACATTGATTATTTAAAATCGAAAAACGAAAGGTTGATTATTTTATGTGTATTATAATGCTTCTAGTGCATATTATCAATAATATTCTAGGTGATGTGTGTGTTTACATTAAATATATGCATTGTTATAACCGAAAAAACTAACATTGTAAACCAATAACCGCAAAAACCCACATTAATTATATAAATTATAAGTGATGGTGCGGTGCGGCAAAAACCCGCAAAACCGAAACCGCAAAAACCTTGCGGTTGCGGATCCTCACTTATTAAAAACCGCAATTGCGGATGCGGTGTGGTTTTTGCCAGGATTCGCACCGATCCGCACCATGCTCACCCCTAATAACTTGGGTACCCCTATTGGTACCCCCTGTCCACTAAATAGTCTTAAAAGGTACAAAAGATTCCTTTTGTACCCCCTTTTACAGTGCAACGCAGTTTTTTTATCAGTTTTTGTTCTGTAATTTTTGACAGTTTCATACTTTTGACATGTTAAACTTTATATTTTTCGTTCCGTTTTTCTGTGTCACAGTTTTATAACATATACAAAATTATAAAAATGAAAAAAAATAAAAAAAATAAAATACAAAAAAAGGGGCAAAAAACCCAGGGGGAGGGGGTACAACCGGTGTTTCAGGGGGTACATATAACATAAGCCATATAACTTTCATTAAATTGTACAGTTAAAGCTTTCATGTGTATTATCGAAATGCACAAGAGGTATAAGGATGCTACTATTGGTACTTTCTGGCCTACTAAAAAATACGAAATATTCTTTTTGTACCACTTTTTTACAGTATAACGCAGTTTTATATCAGGTTATGTTTCGTATTTTTTGACAGTTTTATGCTTTTGACTTGTAAACTTTATAATTTTTATTTCGCACTTTCAGTTTTACACAGTTGTATAATATAAACAAAATTATAAAAATAAAAAATAATAAAAAAGATAAAAAAAACACCGTAAAACACGAGGGTACAAATGACATTTTAGGAGGGGTACAAATAGCATGAGCCGAGGTATAAATGTCATTTTACCTATTTTCTTACAACTTTTAATACTTGAACTGAAAGACTTGTGAGTTGTGACGTTTTGGCATGTTACACTAGTTTTCATGAAGTTTACACATGTGCTTACCACCAAAGTCAACTACAATATATGAACAAAGTATGGAATTGATTTGCACACTCATTTTTTATCACTTCTGTATGTAATATAGAAACCTCGAAAAGTGAGAATAAGTAAAACTCTTAAAAATATATTTAGTTTTTATGGCAGCAATCCTGCCTTTTAATATAAAGGTATATTAATGTGCAATGCATAAGTAAGCTAAACGCTTACAAAATAATGGGCTAACATGACAAGTATGCTAAACACTAATGCCCATAATATAACCTAGTAATAGAAACAACACTACAAGAAAAATCAACTATATTAATTCATATATACGTCATCCCTATTTGTCAATATAGGGCCTTCAAAAATCATTTTAGACGACGAAACTCAAGACTGTTTAGTGACAACCTTCTTTGTCACACAATTTATGGAGAAAACTACAATTTTGGTCCACTATCTTTACCGGGTATAACACTTTTGGTCCATTTTAAAAAAAATTTGCGGGTTTAAGCCAAAACCCGAGTATCCATTTCACATTTGAGCCAAATCAGATTTAACGAAATTGTTAGATTTGGCTCAAATATGAAATGGATACTCGGATTTTGGCTTAAACTCGCAAATTTTTAAAAAAATGGACCAAAAGTGTTATACCCGGTAAAGATAGTGGACAAAAATTGTAGTTTTCTCCAATTTTTGTCACCAAAATGGTGAATGGGGTCCGTCACTAGTCAAGTTAGTAAACACTCTTAATGCCATGCAGAGACCCGAGAAGCTGGTCACTAGCTATGACACTTAGTGTTGGGCTAATTCAGTGCTCAATGATCTTTCACTTATGATTTGAATACAAAATAGCCTAAGTGTCAATATCCTTTAACGTTTCAAGGTCACTGAGTGAATAGTGACTCAATGAGTCACCTTTAAGATGCACAACATGAGTCTATAAGAAAGACTCTAGCATTCAGTGAGGCGGTACTCAAGTGAATAAAGCCTGAGCCAAAGAAAAAGGTGATGGGTTCAGTGAGTTGTGGCAATAGACTCACTGAACCCCATACGATCTCCAACAACTAGAAGACACTGAAGACAAGAGACTGAAGAATAGGCGGGATAGTTTGAAAGCAGATAAGTCCAAGCTCTTATCTCGTGAAGTCAACTTATCCTGAAGAGGGTATAAGACAAGTTTCAGTGTCAGCACTGAAACTTGGAAAGAGCATTTGTCATATACCTAGAATAGATATTGTAATAGAGACAAGGTTGTACAAAATGTACTAGCCTATTAGAATTGTGATAAGTGTTTAACACCTATGTAGGTGTGACCCTACCTAAGTAGTATAAATAGAACTTTTGTAATGAAGTAGATGTTAAGTTTGTGCATTCAAAGTCGTAACTTTCACAAACACACATCTACTCCTCCAAATCTATTAAGTCTCTGAGCAGCTCAGTTGGTTAGCATAGTAGTTAACTTTGCTTAACACTTTAATTTTAAGCAAAGTTATTAGTGAGGAGATCACACACACACACATTGTCATTCAATCCTCATTGTATTTCCGCATACAATGGGGTATAATTCTTAAAAAAAGAGTTAAACTTTGAAAAGTTATTTTTGTGTCTTTTACTTATTAGTCATATTTACGTACACAAATCTTTTCAAAAGAACAAATTGTTTAATTTACTCGCTAGCCATGAGTTAGTCAATGATAACTTTATAGTTATTGTTTACTAACTAAGTGGGAACAACAAGTGGTATCAAAGCCTAAGGTTTGTAAAACTTGCTTAACACTAATTTACGTATGTTTTTAAAATCTAGATCCAAAAAATGGCTGCAGTAAATGATGTACCCCAACTAGTTGACAAAAATAGAGGTAGCTATTATGCTATTGCTCCTAAACTAGAGCCGGGAAAATATAATAAGTGAAAAAAGCGAATGCTTTGCTACTAGCAAGAATGGAACCCTATTACGTAAAATGTATTAAAGATGGTCAATTTCAGCCAAAAACAGCTGAAGGTGATGCTAAGCCTGAGTCCCAATGGACCGCTGATAAGAGGAGGGTGGTCGTTCAAAATCAACGCCTTAAAAGCATCATTATGTCATGTCTACCAGATGACATAATGGAGTCAGTCATTAGCTATCCTACAGCTAAAGCAACATTGATTGACTTGGTTCACAGCTTTGAAGTTCCCTCAGATACCAAGGAAAATAGGATCATGGATCTAAAACTTGAGTATCAAACTTTCAGGGCCAAACCTAATGAAAGTCTCTCACAGACATACACCCGTTACAAAACTCTACTCAATGAGCTGGCAAATGATGGTGTAAATCTCTCAAAACATGAAATCAACATTGGTTTCGTGAACAGTCTCCCTGAGAAGTGGCTAACCTTTTCTCAAAGACCGAGGAATGCAAATCATACTCGGTCTCTTGATCTTGCAGATATCTATGGAAGGTTTGTCTATGAGGACAACCTAATTCAAAGAAGGTACTCTGACATAAAAAAATGCCCTCATTACTACTCCCTCAAACACTGCAATTTCTACTGCTTTTTTTTCTAACAATGTTATTTAGGATTTCCAAGAAAATTCTGATGATAAGGAAGATGAAAGGTCTAGTGAGGAATATCTAAGAGATTTAGATATTGAGTTTCATGAAAGAGCCCTTTTAGCAAACTCAAAACGTTTTATAAAAAGAAGAAACAATTTCTCAAGTCAAAAAGCAAATGAAAATACTGAGTGTTACAAATGTGGCAAAAAAGGTCATTTTGCAAGAGATTGCTTTTCTAAAACGTCTGAACCTTCTTACAAATCACCAGCATCAGTGTCAAAAGGCTTTCAACCAAAGTTTACTCCAAAACTCATTCAATCCTCTTCAAACTCAAGTAGTTAAACTGATTCAAATTTTTAGAAAGATTACAAGGCTGAGTACAAGAAGATGAAAGCTAAGCTTGCACTCCTTGAGGAAAGTCCCTCAAGCTCTTAGAATCCAAAGACCTTCCAACCAAAGAACAAAGGTTTAGTCGCTGAAACCTTTGATTGGGGATGATGAAGAGGTTTCTGATGTTGAAGAAGTCACTCAAGTCAAGGTACTAATGGCTCTAGCTGATGATGAGCTCACTGTTGGAAAGAGCCATGCTCGTAATGGTGAATGGGTCGACATTACCATAAGAAAGAGACACATTAGGGAGCCCATCTGGTACTTGGACAGTGGATGCTCAAGGAGTATGACTGGTGTCAAGAGTTATCTGCACAAATATGTAGAGCATCCAGGTCCTAAGGTAGTGTTTGGTGATAACTCATCTTGTATTACTGAGGAATATGGTTCAATAAACTGTGGGGTTATAGTTTTCATAAAAGTAGCCTTTGTAAATGGTCTCAAGTACAATCTAATTAGCATTAGTCAACTCTGTGATGCTAAATACATTGTATAATTCAATGATAAGCAAGGAACAATCTTTAATGCTAACAAATAAATTGTCCTGATTGCACCTAGAAGAAATGATGTATATGTCCTTGACATGTCATCACTGACTTCAAATGGTGCCTGCTTCTTTGCCAAAGCCTCAGAAAGTATAAACGGGCTATGGCATAAAAGGCTATCACATCTCAATTTCAAGAATATTAATAAACTTGTAAAACAAAACAAAGTTCTTAGTCTTCCTTCCCCTGTTTATTCAAAGGATAAACCTTGTTCAACATGTGAAAAAGGGAAGCACCACAGAGCTTCATTCAAAACTAAACAAAATTTCTCTATCAGAAAGTGTTTACATATTCTTTATATGGATCTATTTGGACCAGTAAGTTTAATGTCCATAAATCATGAGAAGTATACCCTAGTCATTGTTGATGAGTACTCAAGGTACACATGGGTATACTTTCTCAGAAACAAGAGTCAAGCAACTGAAATGATTATGTCTTTTATTAGGATGGTAGAATTTCAGAAACTGTCACTGGTAGTGAAACTAAGCAAACCACATCTTTAGTTCCTACTGAAGTCAAAGACACTGAACAAGAATCAAAATTAAATGAATTAACTAAACTTGTTCATATGTTAATTGATGAAATGGTTAATTCTAACCAAAAGACACAAGAATCAACCTCGAAGATTCAAGAAATTGCGTTCATCAAAATCAGGGTTGATTTCATCAAGAATGAGTCAAGATTCTAAACCCAAAGTTCAGAATACTGGCTCATCAAAGTCACTCAGGCCCAAGCCTATTCAAAAGCCACAACTTAAGTGTGAACTCTGTCACTATACCAATCATTCAACTGATGATTGCTATAGGATCATCTACTGCATGGTATACATAAGGAGGATCATAGGCCTTCTTATCTTGAATGTATATTTATTCACTATAAAGAAGTTGAGAACTACATAGGATCGCCTTATCAATAGCATCTTCTTCAAGCAGATCCTGAAATGAAACAAAGGTAAAGCCTTTCCCCACCATTAACACACAGTAGTTTTAATGATCACTACCTGAGGATTGAGAAAACTACCCTGGTGTGAACGGTGGAGTATGATCACTCTACTCAGGACACAAACTTGTTATTCAGATTAGAGGAGGGGTACTAGCGATGATCCTCTAAGTTTATTGAGTCCTCAATTCGGGTAAAGTGTAATACATGTGGAAGCACTGTACACTCCACCTCTAACCACAATGAGTTTGATCACTTTAAAAGAGGTGAGAAAATTCAGGCAACAAAAGCCACGGGAGCCTACCAAAAAGTGGGTTCACAAAAGAAACTAACCCAAGTTTATTATTTTGTGCAGAGATCTCATCAGGATACATTGGTACCTAGACAATGGATTCTCAAGGAGTATGACTGGTGGTCAAGAGTTATTCACAAAAATACGTAGAGCAATACCAGGGTCCTAAAGTAGTGTGGTTGATAAATCATCTTGTATTACTGAGTGATATGAGTTCAATAAAAAACTATGGAGGTATAGTTTTCACAAAAGTAGCCTTCGTAAATGGTCTTAAGTACAATCTAATTAGCATTAGTCAACTCTGTGATGCTAATTTGGGGTGTGCACGGTTCGGTTTGGGTCAGTTTTTGGCTAAAACCAAAACCAAACCGAAATATTTGGTTTTTATAAATCTCAAAACCGAAACCGTTTGGTTTTTGGTGGTTCGTTTTCTTATCGGTTTTGGTTCGGTTTTTGGTTCTTTTGGTTTCAAACCGTTTATATTTGGGTGTGGTCAATTTATACTAACAAACTTATTTTACCTAGAAAATTGATTATTCTTTTTTGTCAATTTGAGCTTAATAGTGTATACACTAAATTTCTATAATCACACACATATAAATGAGACACGCACACACATGCAAGTGAACATACACATAGTATGATCATTGTCACATATGTAATAATATATTGTCAAGTAATATACGTACATGACAAAGGCACATATAAACATTTAGATTATACATATTATTCGGCCACAAAAATGAATATGTATTTATAAATTGTTATTTATTATTTTATTATTTATATTATATATGTGCTATTTACTATTATTTAATAAAACCTGTTCGTTCGGTTTGGTTTTTTTGGTTCGATTTTTGAAAGAAAACCGAACCGAATTTTTTTGGTTTTTGAAAAAGTAAAAACCGAACCATCAGTTTCTAGAATCGGTTGGTTTTTTTGGTTCAATTTTTTTGGTTTTCGGTTTGGTTTTAGTTTTTTTAGTTTTTCTGCTCACCCTAATGCTAAGTATATTGTATAATTTGATGATAAACAAGGAATAATATTTAATGCTAACAAAGAAATTGTCCTGATAGAACCTAGAAGAAATGATGTATATGTCCTTGACATGTCATCACTGACTCCAAATGGAGCTTGCTTCTTTGCCAAAGCCTCAGAAAGTGTAAACTGGCTATGGCATAAAAGGCTATCACATCTCAATTTCAAGAACATTAATAAACTTGCCAACAAAAACAAAGTTCTTTGGTATTTCCTTCCTTGTTTATCTCAAGGATAATCCTTGCACAACATGTGAAAAAGGAAGCACCATAGAGCTTCATTCAAAACTAAACAAAACTTCTCCATCAGGAAATGTTTGCATCTTCTTCATATAGATGTTGTCTATGGTACTCTACGTAGGTACGCGTCCACTAATTCTATATGTCCTCACCTGCGAAGCAGTGCAGAGCCTCCTACGCCCGTTGTCCTCTGTCATTGTCTCGTGTCCCTAGAATTGATGAAACTTAGACACACGCCTGTGTACACCTGAACATGAGTATTGCTCACGGCCCTCACCCCATACACCCCACCATCCATGCACACGCGCCTGCACCCAGCACGCATCCCGTGTCTCCCGTGCGATGCAATCGTCCCCCCTCGCTACACCACCAGCACCCTAATAATGAATCTATGTCTTTTTATAGGACTGGTTTGAAAACCATATATGATTTGTTAAAGTCAAACAAATCAGAACTGACAATGGGACTCGAGTTTAGAAAATTTCATGAGCTCTGAGAGTTTTTTGTGATGAGAGAGGAAAGGAAATTTCTCAACAATTTATCTTTCTCCCTACACACCTAAACAAAATGGTTTGTAGCTAAAAAGGAAAAAAAAATACAGAACTCTCACTGAGAGCTGTGCTAGAAACTATGTTCGAAATGGTTCTTAGTACTTTCTATTGCACTTATGGAAGTGATGTCGTCAGGAATATAGCCTGCTATACTCCAAAATAGATCAATCATTGTTCAAAAGAATGATAAAACTTCCTATGATTTTCAGGGAAAGAATTCTCCCTGATATAGTTTCTTTCTATCGTGTTTGGATGTTTGTGTTTATTCATAAACACAAGGATCATCTTGGCAAATTTGATGCTAAAGCTGGATGATGGATATTTTCTTTGAGATATTCCTCTGTCTCAAAGGCTTTCAGAGTATATAACATAAGAAGACAACAAATAAAGGAGACTTATCATGTAATATTTGAAGAAAGTATGGAAGCCATCAGGTTTACTAATACCTCAATAGATGAGATAAGAATTGATGATTCCTCTGGATATCCTCTGGCTGAATTTCAAGAGGATGATCCATCTAGACAATATCAAGTAGATTTTGATATCTCATACTACATCATTCCTCATGGACGCTCACTCACTGAAATTACCCAAGAAAATCATGTCCCTAAAGTAATTGCTACTAATGAGCCTAAAATACCTCACACTGAGGATACTAAAGGCCCTCTTGATCTAATCAACACTGAATGGATACATGAATAAAACGTTTAGAATGATCAAATGATCACTCAACCCACTGATGCACCATTAGGGAACAATACTGAAGGTCCTGGACCTATTACCGAACCTTTAGTCCCTGATGTCACTCAATCTCACATCCCAAATCAAGCCTCTACAAGTTCTCATCCTGCTCCTCAGGATAGATGGTCAAGAGACCAATACATTGAACTTATAAATATCATTGGTAATCCTAGTGAAGGCATGCTTACAAGAAGCATGGCTACCAAGCTTACAACTACCTCAGCTAGTGAATGTCTATTTGCTTATTTTCTCTCTGAGATAGAACCTAAGAAGGCATCTAAGGCATTGAAGCATCCAGGATGTATTGATTCCATGCAAGAAGAACTGAATCAGTTCTATAAAAACAAAGTATGGACTCTTGTTCCTCTCCCTTATGGAAAAATAGCCATAGATTCCAAATGGGTATTCAAAAACAAGAAAGATGAACATAGTACAACCACAAAAAATAAAGCAAGACTGGTTGCACAAGGTTATAGTCAGGAAGAAGGAATTGACTATGATGAAACCTTTACACCAGTAGCAAGGATGGAAGCCATCAGGATATTCCTTGCTTTTGCCACATACATGAACTTCAAAGTTTACCAAACAGATGTCAAAAGTTCCTTCCTAAATGGTAAACTGAAAGAAGAAGTTTATGTCCAACAACTTCTTGGCTTTAAGAGTAGTGAGTTCCTTGACTATGTCTATAAACTTGACAAAGCTCTTTATGGACCTAAATCCATGCACCAAGCAATGGTATGAAGGACTACTCTCTACTTTCTTATTTCAAATTATGTTTACCAGGGAACAATTGATAACACATTGTTATCTATAATAAAAAAAGGAGATTGTTTCTCCTTGTTCGGTCTATGCAGTTGCACCATATTTAGCTCAACAGTTATAAACTTTGTAAACAGTTTGAGAAACTGATGACAAAGAAATTTGAAATGAGTATGATACGAGAACTTACTTACTTCTTAGACTGTAAATCAAGCAGGATGACAAAGGAATCTAAATTTGTCAAGAATAGTACACTAGGAACTTACTCAAGAAAATGAAATTTATGATAGTTCCTTAGTAAAAAACACCATGGTTTCCTCCAAATAACTTAGGTCATGATTTAGCTGGAAAATCAGTTAATGAATAACCTCTACAGGGGGATAATGAGTTGGGTTCACTGATGTACTTGGCTGCATCAAGGCATGTTATCTAATTCTCACAGTCCTTATGTGTAAGATATTCAGTCCAATATCAAAAGGAATCTCGATCTAACAGCTGTGAAAAGAATCCTTAAGTACCTAAAAGGTACTCCAACCCTTGGTCTGTATTATCCAAAATGTCCAGGCTTTGATCTCAAAGGATATTCAGACTTAAACTATGCTGGTTGTAATATAGACAGAAAAAGCACCTCAGGTGCCTGTCAGATTCTTGGTGGAAAATTGGTTTGTTGGAGTGCCAAGAAACAACAGTCAGTGTCTATGTCCTCAGCTGAAGCTGAATATGTTACTGCTACTGGGTGTTATGCAAGTATCCTATGGATGAAAAGTCAACTCAGTGACTATGACATCCATTACAAGATGGTACCCATCTTTTGTGACAACACTAGTGCCATTGCAACATCAAACAATCCGGTACTTCATTCAAGAACCAAGCACATTGATATAAGATATCATTTTATTAGGGATCACATCCTTAAAGGAGATATTGAATTACACTTTATTCCCACTGAGTATCAGCTTGCTGGCATCTTCACTAAACCCTTGGATGAACCTACTTTCAACGGACTGAAAGCAAAATTAGGCATGTTGAATATTGATTAATCAGTTTCCCTGATCAATCCTATTCGGTATGGTGTATATTCTTTTTTCTCTGAAACCTTCTCCTTGAAACCCATATGAATCCCATGACACTAAGGGTGTAGGTTCCCGAATTCACACAAACATGTATAGATCTAGAGAGATCTAGAGGGAGAAAGTTAGAGAGAGAATTGTTGAGAGAGAAACTAATAAAACACACTAAGAGTGTGTGTAAAATGACTAGTTGCTTACCTCTTCCAAAGTTGGAAGAGGTATTTATAGTTCTTACAATACACCGGGTATTAGTACCAGGTTCAATACCGAAAGTCAAACGTTTACCTATTATACTACGAGATATATTGAACAGTAAAATACATGGGGTGACCGAGTCTTTTTCTAATATCTAACAAAGGGACATATTAAATAAAGTAACTAAATGCTCTAAGTCATTAGTTACTTAATGACCTATGTTGGTGACTGAACACGTTAAATAAGGAATAAATATTCCTTGTTTAACTGTCATCCAACAGTCATGGGCCCCCACATCTCCCAATTTCACTCAAATAACCTACCATGCATTTAATGCTCACTCCCACAATCATAATCCATTCCTAAAATGTCTACTCAAATGACAATTGGTCGTTATTCAAACGTCATCACTGCAAAAGTGAAACGGCGAAACAGTTGCCTTGAAAACTGGATTCGTGCAACTAGTGGGAAAATGCATTAAATGCAGTACTCTAAATTTTTAACTTTTTTAAAATGAAAATTTTAAAATAATGTGGAAAATCCTTTCCACCCCCTATAAATACCTTTCATTAGACAAGAACACACACACAAAATTTTCAAAAAGCAAATAAACTCTACTCAAATTCTCTCTCAAAGCAAAAGTGTGGGTGTTCTTTAATTTTTCGGTAAACAGCTTAATTCTTAACTAGTTATTCATTGCAAATACTTTCAAAAGTTTGTTTTGGCCAATCGTGTTCCATATAAAGATATCCATCTTCGTATCATCCCTTTTGACAACATATCACGCATTTTACGGCAGCAATCAAGGTTGAAATAAACTTGTGACCATCTGGTGTGTGGTATTCTGCCATTAAAACTTTTTTTTCAAAAAACATTCATAAAAAATGGCAGAACAACAAACAATCAAGTATGCTCCTCAATGGAACAACATGATTGTGGACAATGTGGTTTTTCAAACAAATAATGTTGTGGGTAATTTTAACTACCCACCAAATGTGTCTGCTTACAAGCCTATAATAAAATTTCTGCTAAATTGCCCTTTGAACAAAGCTTTCACCAACTGTCCTTCAATGGTCTATCAGAAATTCCTTAAGGAGTTTTGGAGCACTGTTGTTGCCTTTTACCCTTTTCCATCAACTGATGAGCCTGAGAAATGCCTACTCAATGTATTTCTCATCAAGTTCTCAGTTTTAAATAGGCAAAGACCATTGACCCTTGATTTTAAAACTTTTTGTTCATCTACTGGCCTTGATTATAATAATGGTAAATATGTGGATCATCCTACACCTAAAGCCGTTAAGAAAGAATTGGGCAAAATTGCCATTAATCCAAGTTATCTGGACAAAACCCCAGTCCTGAAAAACTCCTTTCCTGTGACTTGGAGAATTCTGTTCACTTTTGTGATTCAGGTTCTCGGCGGGAACTACTCCTCCACTGAGCAAGTGAATTCCATTCAGCAGCTCATATCCTTCAGTCTCACCACTGGGACTAAGGTTGACATAGGGGAGATCATTTACAGTGATCTCGCAACCAAGCTACTAAATAAGTCTAGGCTGAAATACGATTCAAACCCTAGATTTATCTCATGTGCTTTACAAGTGTTACTGGGTTCTGACTACACTCAGGATGAAAATTTTGGGTCTTTAATCCCTATCCTGAGTAACTTAAATTTTACAAAGGACCCATCCAAAGTCACCGACATTGAATTGACGGCCCATATGATTGCTGTGAATAATCAGAAGGACTCAGTGTCTCCACCTCCCTTGGCTGCAAAGCCAAAGAAAGGGAAGCCTCAGACTGTGACTCCAACCATACCCAAGTCACAGGGCCAAGAGCACTCTCTAAGAAGAGCAAAAGGCCTAAGTCCAAAAAGCCACCCACTGAGACCCAGGTAACACCACCCAAGCCAACAGAGGGTTCTGATCAATCCTACTCAGTCTCCTCAGGCACCGTACCTGATCCCCAAGATCTAAAGAGAGACATACAACTCGCTAGTATGGGATTGCCTTCCACACTCAATGAGGGCACTCGTACATCACAACCTTTACCTGAGGGTAACGTTACTCATCCCAAAGACTCAAGAGGAAACATTCAACCCCTTGACAGGGACTTAACCTTCATGACTTCTGATAAAGGCACGGCTAAAACCGCGCCGCATCCTGAAGGGTCACTTGGGGACAAAGACTCAGAGGGAAACATACCACCCGCTGATATGGAACCAATCAACCCTACTGTTGCTGATCCCTCAGGGACTGTTCTAAGTACTAGGTGGATGAAACCCAATCCACTAGATTGAAACAACAGCCCCTGACCGAAAACGAAGGTGAGCCTTCGTATGAAAGGGAGTCGGGTACTCAACCCTTGGTACTAACTTATGCAGATGTTCGAGCTATTCTCCTTTCAGAAGATGAGACTGAAGAGAGTGAGGAGGATGTTTTAGGGGCGGGTGAAGAGATGGATGACAAGCCTCAGGCTGATGACATTGCTGAAACACATCTTTAGTCTCCTCCTCCTCAGGCTAACAATCTTCAAGTCTTTACAGAGGCATCATACACTGATTCTTCAACTGCACTTCTCAAAAAGTATGATGACACTCTCCCTTTCACTGAACAAAAGTTAGTCAAGTATCTCAGGAAAGTGTCACTGAGGATCACTAGGAGAAGCATAAAGAGGCAGCTATTCACTATGTACACCTCAAAGATTCTATTGATGATTACTACAAAGAAAATGTTGCTCATAGAGATCAGACTGACAAACTTGTAGAAGCCTCTATGAGTTCTCTGGAAAAATGCAGCACCACTATCAGCGATCTATACAAAGGCCTGAATGCTATTACTTTTCTTCTCAAGGATATTCATAATGCTGTCAAGGATGACCCTGCTGCAAACCAGAAAATCAATGAAGCTACTGAGACTTTCACAAAGATCTCTTCCAATATCACTGAGGTACTCTCCTTAGTCAAGAGCTTTGATTTCTCTACTCTTCAGTCTGCTGTGAAAGACCTTTAGGCTCACGTTGTCAAGCAAGGTGAACAGTTAGCTGCTTGGGCTAAGTCCTCTACCAATATGGCATGGAATCTTGGTTCTAGAATCTCAGGACTTGAGAGAGCAAAAAATCACATCAACTCCAACATGCCTCTCTTAAGGAAGACACTCTCTCTATCGAGTCCATGATGACAGAGATGTATGAAGCCTTTAAAGGCCGGTCCTCATCGGCTCTTTCAGGCAGTGTCACTCTAATACTTGCTCTCACTCATATTCCAGCAAATGTTGATGGGGAGAATGCTACCAACACTGCCACTAAAGAGCCTCCTTCTCACACTGAGGGGGAGAATGAAGACCTATAATTGGCAATCCCAATATCATCAATCTAACCTACTAAAATCCTACCTACTCAATCTCAACCAATCACAACTATAATCCCTCATCCTGGAAGTTACCAAGAAAGAGTTGATAAAGGAAAAATAATTTCAACTGACACTGATGAGGATCCCTCAAAGAAATTGGTCCCTGCATCAAGAATTGTTCGTTCTGATCCTGATGAACAAGTTAAAGTTGAATTCATGATAAATGGAAAGATAGTCTTTCTTACTGAACAAGAAATTCAGGATTACTAGGATAAAGAGGAACAAATGAAGAAGGCTGAGGAAGAAGCCAGGTTGCTTGCAATTACCAAGCCTGAGGTGATCAAGGTTGTTCAAGAAGAGGCTGAAAAGATCGAACTTGATCCCAAATCAATCAAATGGGCAAGAGCTGGTGAAATGTTTAAGAAAGCTCAGGATGCTGAACATGCAGTTCTTAAAAGAGAACATACTGAGAAGATTAGAAAATCTCTTGAACTCAGAAAACACAAACATGATAAATATATATGGACTGTCACCAGGAGACTCAAACCAGAGCCTATCACTGACATCAAAATCCATCCAAAAATTAAGCCAGTTTTCGTAACTGTCTACAGAGGCACTGATGGTAGAAAGTTTGATGTCCACAAACCTTTTGCTTTTAGTGAATTTGGCATCTCTGAACTGGATGAGCTGAGGGAGATTATTCCCAAAAATAAAAATACAGTTGTAAAAGCCTTGATGAATTCTTTAGCTCGAAGGTATGAAAGGTTAAGGCAAATCCCTAAGGAACTTGGAATCAAGTCTGCGCTTCCGGCTCCTGCTCTTTCTCCTGAACAAGCCTCATCAATATCCTCAAAGAAGCGGAAACACATGGAACTTGAGCCTGAAACAAAAATCTATGGATTGGAATGCAATCGAGCTCTCTCTGAAAATGTCCCGTTCGTAAACAACATGGTCATTGAAGAACTTGAGTATGGAATCTTCTTCACTGATGTATTTGGTGACCAAGCATTTCAAAGATGGAGTGACATCGACAGAGTTGGGATGAAAGCTCTTGTGTCATATCAAGTAGCTGCATCTTTGGTTAATTCTCCTGAAAATGCAAGATTCAACATGAAGCTGAAGAAGCTTATTGCTGATTACCTTGACCAAAAAAAGCTCCAATCAAAGAAAGTCAAGCTGGAAGCTCTTGGATACAAAATGGACTGGGTACTTGTGAAATTTTTTGTTATCTTTTGTAATAGATAATAGGACCTTGTAATCGTTTATTGAAGTACTTTTTGTTTAAACTTAGTATCCTTAGAAAGCTTTTTAGAAATCAGTGTGAGAAGAAGCTGTAAGTACTCACTCACACTTAGGATATATTTATATCCAAATAGGGGGAGATTGTTGGGCCAATTCAGTGCCCAATGATCTTTCACTTAGGATTTGAATACAAAATAGCCTAAGTGTCGATATCCTTTAACGTTTCAAGGTCACTGAGTGAATACTCACTTAGTGAGTCACCTTTAAGATGCACAACCCGAGTCTATAAAAAAGACTCTAGCATTCAGTGAGGCGGTACTCAGTGAATGAAGCCTGAGCCAAAGAAGAATGTGATAGGTTCAGTGAGTTGTGGCAATAGACTCACTGAACCCCATACAATCTTCAACAACTAGAAGACACTAAAGACAAGAGACTAAAGAATTGACGGGATAGTTTGAAATCAGATAAGTCCAAGCTCTTATCTCGCGAAGTCAACTTATCCTGAAGAGGGTATAAGACCAGTTTCAGTGTTAGCACTGAAACTTAGAAAGAGCATTTGTCCCATACCTAGAATAGGTATTGTAATAGAGACAAGGTTGTACAAAATGTACTAGCCTATTAGAATTGTGATAAGTGCTTAACACCCATGTAGGTGTGACCATACCTAAGTAGTATAAATAGAACTCTTGTAATGGAGTAGATGTTAAGTTTGTTCATTCAAAGTCGTAACTTTCACAAACACACATCTACTCCTCCAAATCTACTAAGTCCCTAAGCAAGCTCAGTTGGTTAGCATAGTAGTTAACTTTGCTTAACACTTTAGGTTTAAACACAGTTATTAGTGAGGAGATCACACACACGCATTGTCATTCAATCTCCACTGTAGTTCCGCATACAATGGGGTATAATTCTTAATAGAAAGAGTTAAACGTTGAAAAGTTATTTTTGTGTCTTTTACTTATTAGTCATATTTACGTACACAAATCTTTTCAAAATAACAAATTGTTTGATTTACTCGCTAGCCATGAGTTAGTTAGTGATAACTTTATAGTTATTATTCACTAACTAAATGGGAACAACACTTAGTGATCAATAAGGTGGTCACAAATGTAGAGGATTATGCTATTTCATTAACATGATGTTCCAGTAAAACTATGATCATTACTAATTCGTTTAAAAAGAAATACAAAACATTAAATATTACTGAGGTTTTAGTCCTCCATGTTTCCAATAAGAAAATATATAGTACGGGCTTATGATATATGTATCCCCCTAAATCACCATTTGTACCCCCCCCTCCCCCCCGGGTTTTTTCCGGTTTTTTTTTGTATTTTTATAATTTTGTATATGTTATAAAACTGTAACACAGAAAAAACGGAACGAAAAATATAAAGTTTAACAGGTCAAAAGTATGAAACTGTCAAAAATTACGGAACAAAAACTAAAAACTGATAAAAAACTGTGTTGCATTGTAAAAAGGGGGTACAAAAGAAATCTTTTGTACCTTTTGGGCTCTATTCATGGGCCAGGGGGGTACCAATAGGGGTACCCAAAAACAATACATTAAAGGAAAGTACAATACCGAATCACCAAAAAATTCCCAAAGTATAGCAAAGTTAAACCTACACAATTATACTTGTATATTATATAGTTTATTATCATCACTATAATAGTTTAAAATGAAACATATATGTTGTAAAATAGCAAATAGAGATTTATTATTGAATTGTGTTTTTGTGTGATTATATAATGACTTGGTATATTTATAATAGAACATGACTTGGTAAATAAGCTAACATAATCGTAAACCTAATGGACCCTAGTCCACAATTTGGTTTGGGCCATAATATAATCGTCTAATATAAGTCAGGTACATGTAAGCCAATTTTTATCAACTACCAGAAATGTTATTTGCTATACCAAGTTGAGAGACTAGCAAATAAGTGCAATAGTGGAAAGATGATCAATGAAATCAAAATTGGTACAATGTTACATAAACTTGGCACAACTTGGCGATCCACAAACTTCTTTAAAGCAGTAGAGGCTTTGCAACAAAAAACATTGAATGAAAGAACTATAAACTGTAATTGTTTTTTAAAAAAACATCCTACAAACATGTACTGTAAATGAATTTTAAAAAATAGCATATAATTGCTGCAAAAACTTGTTTTGCAACAGCCATGTAAAACAGCATATAAGCCTGTTCAAAATGCTGATCTTTTTGCTGTCCAAATAACATATAGAAAGTGTTTAAAGCACCATAAAAACCTGTCCAAACATCGTTTGAAGCCTTAAAAAAACTGTAAAATGCAATGTGGAACATATATAAAAAATTTAATGACAAACCCAGCCGGAATTATAGAAACGGGCGGCGGATCACACTGGTTTCAAATTCTTAAAAAACGATTTCTTTTGACGCGTTACTTAAGCCGGACCGGTTCGACCGGTTGAGCCGGCCGGGTCGAACCGGATTTCAAAACGTTGAAAAAAAAGTGGTATAGTAAAAGTACTCGTTGATATCTGCAAACATTTGTGAACTCAATACACTTCACTGAATCAAACATGTTGACTTAAGATTTCATGGCGGTGATAGACCAATTTTAATACTTCTGTCGTGTATCGGATCTTCTAATGATATCCCCAGATTAAAGAAGTTAAAGTCTAGAAAATCATCTATTTACTTGAAGATATGTAGGAATAAGATTAGTAACAAAAGTGATGATGACTGAATTTGCAAAGAACAATTAAAAGGTTTCGCATGCCCACTTTTTACACCAACAGGTAGCAACCTGCTTTTAGAAAATGCGTTTTGAAAACTCAGATAAGCACTTTTCTACTTTTCCTAACCGAACACTAGTTAGATTATTTCGTTTTGAAAATGCAATAATCATATAATCAGCTTGCATACGCAATCCCAAACACCCATATAGATGAGATTGTCACAAGACTAGAGAAAGCGTTGAAACTTCAATTGAAGTCTGTAAGACGGTTTTTCTCTTCCATCTTCAATCATAATAAATACTCTATATATGTTTGAGTATATACCTTCAGTTTCACTTCAGTGATATCAATTTTATACATGTAGTAGAACGTAAAGCAAAACTGGAAAGATGTTAGTTAAAACAGTAAACTAGAGAAATTGGTACCATGTTGCATGACCCTGACACAATTAGTGATCTAAATAAGAAAATACCATCAAATAGCCCATAATACCCACTTATTTAAATCCAAATTTTTTGTGTTGCCCATTTAGCTCATGATGTTAAAAAAAAGGGTCCAAATAGCCCAAATTATGACACATGAGTATGATTTACCACCTCTACTTACTAGACACATGATTTTGTTACCAAATACTAACACATGTGAGTTTCATATTCTATATTTCTGAAACTCTTACCACAGCAGGAGAGTTCTTCATTTTCAAAGTCAATAGTTTGACTTTTTAAGTTTTCATTAAAACATTAAACAATGTATCTCCAATCCTTTCAACGTTCTCAAAAATCCTACATTGCCCTCTTGCGAAATAAGATATATTGCCATCCACAAGACTATTCCAAAATCCACTTAATCACCTTCTGCCCTTAAAACGACATCAAATATCCATAACATTGCCCTTAAAACGACATCAAATATCCATAACATTGCCCATGTAGACTATATCAGCATCAAATCACTAAAAAAAACATAATAACTATTCATTACAAAATATATACAGATGTTGGCTCAAATTCGAGATCAACATGTGTCAAACATTGTTCAGGAATTTTATCGAACACTTAGTAGGCATTATTATACCCCCTTTTTCTCACTCACATTTTTACTTGATTAACAGATAATGTCAATGCCCAACAACGAATTTGCTCACCTTAGAATCCCCCTTGAAAATATCCTATCCACCACCAACAACTTCGCTCAACAAAATGCCATTGGAGAAAATGGGTTTACAAAGGATTACAGGGGACAGCTCTTGTGGTCCGGTGAGTTGATTGATATCATTGCTCGAAGGTTTAATTATGATGGAGAACAGCTGTTTTGGACAGAGTTTTCCATGCTTTCTTCTCTGAAGCATAAAAATGTGGTTTCTCTTGTTGGGTTTTGTGATGAAAATGATGAGAAGATCATCATTAACAGGAGTGAGATGAGGGGAAGTCTCAGCTACTATCTAAGTGACCCGATGTTGATGACATGGGTGCGAAGATTGGGGATATGTGTCGGTCTTTCACATGCATTGAGCTATATTCATTACGATGAGTCACGCGACTTTAGCATAATACACCGGTCTATAGACAGCTCTAGTGTTCTATTAAATGATGATTGGGAACCCAAGTTATGTGATTTTGAAGATTCCATGAAGATTAAAGCATCTAAAAGGCACCATTCATTTCATACTCATACACCTGTGGGTATGAATGGGTATGTAGACCCAACATATCTTGAGACAAAGAGAGCGAGCCACAAGTCAGATATGTACTCTTTTGGGATAGTATTATTTGAACTACTTTGTGGTAGAAAATCAATAATTGACGACAAAGATGATAATCATCTGGCTTCACTAGCCATTACTCATTATCGAGAGAAAAAACTTGATAATATAATTGATAAAGATCTATGGAAACAAATAGACTTGCATTCATTCAACATGTTCGTGGAAATTGCGTACGAGTGTTTGGACGGAGAACGATTGCGACGCCCAAATATAGATGACATTGTCCAAAGGCTCGAGAAAGCTTTGGAACTAGCACGTGAAAACAGGCCGGTAAGACCTCTAAATTTTATCTTTTATGGCTCTTCCATAATATGTTTCCCTCTTCATTTATATTAATTTCAACCAAATTTTACGATATCTTAAGAAAATTTTTGACGTCCAAACATAATGATAATAAAAACAGTGAAATATATTCAATTTATTCAAATTTTCATAGCTAAATAAAATATTTAGTTAAATAAGAAAAAGAAGACACGAGTCGTAAACTAATATTGAAGAATAAGTGATTTTCTTAATGGTCAAACAAAGTTAAGGATACATATGTTTGAACAAAGTTAAGTGAATAAACCAAAAACAAAAAATTAAATCATAATTAGCAGACTTCCAAAATGTATTTTTGTTGGTTTTTTTTTTAGCACTTGTGATTGTCAATGATCCATTCTCTCATCCTTTTATTACAAAACAAGCCAAAGTATTCGCACCTTGCTGCGGGTTATTTTTTATTGGTGTGCTCAAGCACAAGAACTCGCGCGTTGCGGCGGGGCTAATTTTTCCTGAACAATATTTTTTTTACTTAGCGTAGGCCGGTTTTTTTTCTTTTTTGCGCCGTTTATTTTAAAGTTGCCCGTGCGTTGCTGTGGAGCTGTTTTTTTTAATTTGTTTGGTCTCATGTTTAATAATTTGTTTTTTTAATATGGGCTTATGTGTTAGGCCTAATGTCGCGGATGTTTTTTGATCTGAATAAATCAGTATTTATGTCGCGCGTACTTTTTTTTGTTCGCAATGCGAAGATCTTTACGCGGGTATTTTGTGATGTGAATGAATAGTTAGATATGAGTTATATATTTCATAAATAAAGTTTATTATATAAAAAAGTCGTAAATAGTTAAAAGTCGAGGGTTCATTTTGTAAGTTTTCATTTTAGGCCAGTTTTTTTTTACTTGGGCCGGTGTTGGGCTAACTTGGCCCACGAAATAAAACGACGTCGTTTCTTTTGGGTTTTGAATATATATAAATCTTACCAACTACAAATATTCCATGATTTATGTGAAGGATGGTAAATATTCATTCATTAAACATTAAGTACATTATAAAGTAATACAATGAATATTTTAGACTTGGACTTAAGACCAATACACATATAACAAATAAAAATATGAGTTAACACTCTCCCGCAGTTAGTGCGAGAGGACACCAGATGCTCAAACTGGAGCGAAACTCTCAAATAAAGCCAAAGGCAAGCATTTGGTGAAGATATCCGCATAATGATAACGAGAAGGAACGTGAAGAACTCGGACCTGACTAGCAGCAACTAAATCACAAACAAAATGTATGTCAATCTTAATGTGCTTCGTACGCTGATGCTGAACCGGATTGCAGGACAAATAAACAACACTAACATTATCACAAAAGCCAAGCATAGCGAAAGATAAAGGAGTATGCAACTAGAGCAGTAAATTACGCAACCAACAAGTCTGTGCATAGAGCTTTTTATAAAGGAGTTATTCTCTAAATGAATATTTTAGACTTAGACTTGAGCCCGATACACATATAACAAATACAAATATGGGCTAACATTATGTATACAAACAAAAGCCGCATCGGCGGTTGTGCATAGAGCTTTTTATAAAGGGGTTATTCTCTAAATGATAGAGATCCTCTCATGTTCACTTTGAACATGAGAGGGTAATGTTAATGTTATGTGAGTGCAAAAATATATGTATGAGTAAACTGCAAAAATCATCTCTGTGGTTTGTAGTTTGTGGCACTAATCATCCCTAGCCGATACTATTGGCACTAATC
>BQNB010061208.1:0-35872 GCA_026074375.1 Tanacetum coccineum | reverse complement strand
AAATGATCTTAATCACATACTTAACTCACTTAGCACACATAAAAATCATACTATCTATTCCATTGTCACAAAATGTGAACAAAATGAAATTCTCATATTAACCATAAATTAAATAAAAATGAGATGATCACGCTCATAGATCGATAACCAAACTCACATAAGATCACATAAACACATAGTTATAACACATAATAATATACTTGCGTCAACATTATCGGTTTGACTAACCGGCTCAAGACACGGTTGTCACATACCAGTAGTATTGTAGACTTTAAAACTTGGCATGTACATCATTTTGAGACCTAATTGATTAACAAGAATAGATAGTTCAAGAAGGCAACACTTAGGAAACCACCCAAATTGCCTATATGTGTGTATTTATCGACTTGTTACACTTACTTGTCGACCTCCCATGATAAACCCTTTTGTTGCACTTATTATTAGTGCAAGATACCCCTAGATCACCCTTGTTAAACCAATCTATGTTTTCACCCTACTCTATATGTTTCATTACACCATTTCACCTTAGCCTACCCTATAGTCTTAATTTTCTTTGTGTTGAAATTTCTGGCTACTTAAGTCTATGGTTCAGGGGGAATGGGAACCACTTTCGACATTGTTTATCTCAAGTGGGGGGTGTGCGTATAATATCAGACATTGCAAGAGTAATAATTAAAGATATAAACTCCTGTAACATTTGCATATTTATTATGAAGAAGAGATGGTGAAACAAAAAGCTACCCATGTGCTAAAAATGTAAAGATGGTGCAAAATAAAAAAATTAAGAAAAAAATGGAGCTAGTAGCCCATCATTGCACCAAGACATCTTAATAAAATGGAGCTAGTAGCCCATTGTTACACTAAGTTATCTCAATACTCATGAAGAATGGAGCTAGTAGCCCATTATTGAAGATCAGATTTTTGGACTTAGAACTCTTGGACCCATAGATGAACAGTAGCTAGTTATGACAACCTTAGATTATTTTAGACTATTTGTTTTGTGTTTTTATTAATAACCATTAAATGTGTATCCCATGTCTATCCTGACCCCTTATTACCATTTAAAATCATAATACCCTTGTTGTCTTTAAGAATTATTTAGACCCTAATTCTAACTGGTGCAGATTTGTGTACTTTCCAAGCTTATGATAGAATACATGCTATGATTGTGCAATTGAGCGATCATCCCTAAAATGAAACACTTAGACTAGTGGAGAGCTGAGTGATTTTTTATCCCCTTTTCGTGAGGTGTTCGGCTTTGATGTTTTCTAGCATAAGAGTTTTATAAATTCCTTTCTTGAAGTTATTCTCGAGAAATCTTTTTATGAAATGTTCTAACAGGTTCTACTTGAGGGCAAGCAGAAGTCAAGTGGGGGGATATTTGATAACATCAAATATTTAATACTTTTTAGTGTTAAATTACCCCCTATATTACCTGCAAATGTTTCACTAATACTCGAAAACAAGATATTTTCTATCATTTTGTAGTTTTCAGGTGAAATGCAGGAATGTGACAAGAAACAAAGGAAAAAGGACTTAAAATGTAAATTCTGAAGAATGTTACGGCGTAACACCAAAAATGGTTACACCGTAACATAAATTAAGCAAGTACAAAGATCAAGGATAACTTTACGGCGTAACACCATATCTAGTTACGCCGTAACAACTGCTTAAATATGAAATGCCGTGTAAGATGGTTACTGTAACACCCCCAAATAGGGTCCCGTCTGATTTAGCGTCCGGGGGCGTGACGTTATTGAATATCTCAAGTACAAAGCATAAAGAACGACCTCACATTTTAAAAATAAACGCCGTTGCATAACTTCAAAATATTAGTAAGTTTTACATCGATCAAATTTAAAAGATACAAAAGTTAAAATACAAAAGCTTAAATAAGTTCAACAACGGTATATAAAGACATAGATAAATTTTTGGTAAACCGGTCCGGGAAAATAGACTTCACGTAATTCAAGCAACAACATCCATGCTAAGCACCTGAGAAAAACATGCTTAAAACGTCAACATAAAGTTGGTGAATTCATAGGTTTAGTTCAAACATATTTAATGTGGACCACAAGATTATATAAACGTATGCGACAGTTATAGGAGATATAACGTCACATAAAGAGGCATTTACGTTGCATTAAGCTCATGACACTGAAGCTAATACTGAAATATAGCATGTACAGTGCTATAAAGGCTTGCCCTTCAGGTGTCCGACCAAAGACCACCTAACTAGTTTCGACATGACATATATCCGTTAGTTCTTGGCAAACTCAAACTAGTAAGTGCTTATTACCCGCATAGGGATAATTAGTCCCAATAGATCTATTTATTCACTCGCGCTTACTTAACTATCCAGTCGGTTAAAGATGATTAATAGTTCATGATAATTCGGGCAATAGTGGTCTAAACGCTACTTAGGCAACACGTAAACGGGGAATTTCTCATGTATAGAACTTGTGTCCAGTTTTAAAAGCAAGCAATGTTTCTCACCCCAAGTTATAAAACAATTATTCAAAACGAGTAAAGAGTGGGGCTATGAACTCACCTTGATTGGTGAATCATAGAAAAATAGTTTAGAATAAAATCACACAATAACGAATGACGGTTCACAAAGACAACCTATGAAATGAGGGTTTGGTTTAATATCGGAGTAGTAACGAATTACGGATAATGCATAAGCATATACTAGTGTACTTTTGTTAATATGTTTACAAAAATTAACGCTTGTGATCATATAATAGTTAAAATGTTTTCGTAAGTAAAACGAATAATAATATGTATATTAATATTATATACATATAAATAACTATGTAAAAATATATATTTATATAAATATTACTCGGGATCATACTAAATTCCTGTATATCTAGTTTTATCATGTGCGTTTTCTAGTATTTACTAAGTATAATAATTTATAAAAAATTTGGCATGACCCGTTCGTGTTTACACGTTTTCCAAAGTCGTAGACTTTATTTAAAACCATTTTCAAATCACTTTCAATCCACTTTTCATAATTACAAACTATGCATCATCAAATCTCTTTTTATAATTTATCAAAAGACCATTCGGACCCTAATTGGGCTTTTAGGCCCAATAAGCCTAATCTTATTATTCGCAACGTCCAACGTTCAAATTAAGTTAAACGTATAGCGTCTAAGTCGTACACTATTAAATAAGCTATTCACTAACTTATTCAATAAGCTACACCATAGCTTTACGCATTGGTGTATTGTATTTATGTTGGGCCTTGGCCCGTTAAGTCCAAAAATGTAGTTTTACTTATCCATATAGTCCGATACGCAAAACATTAAATAATAAACATGCGACTTAATAATAAGCTATCAATAAGCTCATAATAAGCCAAGCAATAATAAGCCGAACCACATAAGCTCAAAAATAAGCTCGTGGTGTTGGGTCTTGGTTGTGGGACACGGCTAAAAGCCCAATAAGCTATATTCAGGCTTATTTGTTAAGCCGAAGTAAGTTTACCATTTGTCCCTTCAAAATAAGCTAGAAAATAAGCTAACAAAATATAAGCCGAACAAAATAAGCTAAACAAACATTTCTCCTTCCTTTTCTAGTTGGGTCGAACCATACATAAGCCCATTAATCTCAAAAAATCAAAATAAGCTTTTCCAAAAGCTTTTTATATAAGCCGAATATAAATAAGCTATAACATACCATTTTGATTACACAAAAATAACCACGATCAAAAAACTATATTTTCTTTTATTATTTTCGAACCATATGCATAACCTTTTAAGGTTTATATAGCTTTAAAATCTTTTTTTTTATAAAATAAGTTGTACAACTAGTATGTATGCATCAAGATGTTTATGTAAGTATAAGTTATTAAAAGATTTGAAGACTTACAAAGATTGAAGGTTTTAGAAGGATGAACAAGACTAAAACAACCCAAATGTTGTTTAACTAATACCCGAATGATATAAATGATCAAACCTTCAACAAATCTTTAAGAGTTTTTTATCAAAGATGAAAAATTATGAATTTTTGTATGTATGTGTGTGTTTTCGTGGCTAGGAAGAACAAGAGAGCAAAAGAAAACTCAAATGTTAAGTGTGTGTGATATATGAATGAAAAATAAGATGTAGGATGGTATATATGCATAATTGCTTCACACACTAAGAGTGTGTAAGTGTGTGTGTTTCGTGTAATAGGATAAAGAGGGGAGAGGGGACCAAAATGATCTTCCAATCAAAATTATGCAAGGACAAATGCTAGTTGTAATCTTGTCTTATTACTTTGAATTTCAAATTTGGCATCCAATGTTCATAAGGGTGGTTTGTTTGGACGTGAGCAAGAGGAGGGGGGACCAAAATGGTCTCCAGCATTCTAGGATACTAGTGCTTCATGTTTGATTTTATTTCCAAGTCCTCCATGCATATGCTCATATTTTAAATAAATCACGATTCACGTAAATAACAAAACGAATAACAGTATCACCAAAAATTATGAAATTTTAAGTATTACCTTAAAATATAAAAATGTGGCTATTGCCAAAATACTACAATGTTAGGAGTCCCGGTTCACTCCCGGCGACGATTCTCAGATAAATAGCGGAAAACTTCCCGGTTAAACGTAAAAGTTAAACGAAACTTTTAAAAATTCAAATTAGCGACCGGTAACGGCTAAAATATTGAACGGAAATTTGCGGGGTGTCACATCCTTTACCCGTTAAAAGAGCTTTGTCCTCAAAGCTACGACGTAGTTTCTGCCATGGGTGCAGAAATTAGGAAAAGATGAGGGTACTTCTTTTGCATTTGATCTTCACGCTCCTAGGTGAACTCAGGACCTCTCCTAGAGTTCCAGCGTACTTTGAAAATTGGAATACGGCTCAGCTTCAGACGCTTTACCTCACGGTCCATGATCTCGATAGGTTCTTCGATGAAGTAGAGTTTGTCGTCGATTTGGATTTCATCCAACGGTATAGCAAGAGGTTCACAGCCATGCATTTCTTCAAAATTGAAACGTGAAACGTACTATGAACTCGACTCAACTGCTCTGGGAGTTTAAGTCGATAGGCAACGGTTCCTACTTTGTCAATTATCTTTAAAATGTCTAATATATCGAGGGTTCAGCTTTCCCCATTTTCCAAAACATATCACCCCTTTCCATGGTGACACTTTCAGCATGACCTTATCTCCTATTTGAAACTCAAGGGGTTTCCGTCTTACGTCGGCATAACTCTTTTAATGGTCATGGGCAGCTTGGATACGGATCTTCATTTGAACGATTTTCTTAGTCGTCTAATAAATTATCTCTAGGCCAGTGAGTTGACTATCTCCAACTTCAGCCCAGCAGATAGGTGATCGACACTTGCGCTCATACAACGCCTCAAATGGAGCAGCCTTAATGATGGTATGGTAACTGTTGTTATATGAAATTTTCACCAACGGTAAGTGTCTATCCCAACCTTTTCCAAAGTTGAGTACATAGGCACGCAACATGTCCTCCAACCTCTGAATGGTTCTCTCACTCTGACCATCGGTCTGTAGATGGTAAGCTGTACTCATATCCAATTGAGTACCTAATGCTTTATTTAAAGTCTTACAAAAATGTAAAGTGAATCTCCCATCACAATCGAAGATGATCGAAACTGGCACTCCATGACTTGCGACTACTTCCTTCAAGTATTGTCTCGTCAACTTCTCTAACGTGTCATCTTCTCGCATTGGCAAGAAATGAGAAGACTTAGTGAGATGATCAACGATTACCCAAATCGTATCTTGACCGGTTGCCGTCTTTGGCAATTTAGTCACAAAGTCCATCGTTATGTTCTCCTATTTCCATTGTGGGATTTCCGGTTGAACCAACAAACCGGTTGGCTTCTGATATTCTACCTTAACCTTGGCACACGTTAAACACTTGTTGACATAGGTGGCAATTTCTGCTTTTATGTTGGGTCACCAATATAATTCTTTAGGTCTTGGTACATCTTATCCGATCCAGGATGGATGGAATACTTTGACTTATGAGACATATGCATAATCAAAGCCCTCAGATCACCAAAATACGGAATCCAACTTTGATTTTTCAAACATAACGTTCCATCAGCACGAGGTTCTAGCTTGTAAATCATGTCATGCAAATCTTCGTTAACGAAGTTCTCTTCTTTTTTGGCTTCCGATTGAGCACTCAAAATCTGCTTACGAAGATTTAACCCTATAGTCATAACTAAGGCCCGAACTCATAGAGGCTTACTTCTTTCCTTTTAACTTAGGGCATCAGCCACCACGTTCGCCTTTCCTGGGTGATATCGAATCTCACAGTCGTAGTTGCTTAACAACTCTAACCACTGTCGTTGTCTCATGTTAAGCTCCTTCTGATCGAGAATGTATTGCAAACTCTTATGATCAGTGAACCTGACGCATTTCGTACCATACAGATAGTGTCTCCACATCTTCAAGGCAAACACTACTGCACCAAGCTCTAGGTCGTGTGTGGTATAGTTCTTCTCGTGAACCATGAGTTGGCGGGATGCGTAAGATATGACCTTCTCCTTTTGCATCAAAATCGCGCCCAACCCTTGATTGACTCAATATTAGTGGGATCAACGTGAATGCCTTCACTATCAATCACGTGGCCAAGAAATTATACCTTTGACAGCTAAAATTCGCACTTTAAAAACTTGGCGTACAACTCCTCCTTCTTAAGTAACCTTAGAATTAACTTAAGGTGCCCTTCATGCTCCTTTATGCTCTTTGAGTAAATCAAAATATCATCGATGAATACAATCACGAATCTATCCAGATACGATTTGCACACCCGATTCATTAAATCCATGAATACTGCCGGTGCGTTAGTCAAACCAAACGACATTAATTGGAACTCGTAGTGACCATAGCGAGTCCTAAATGCAGTCTTTGGAATGTCTTCCTCACGAACTCTGAGTTGGTGATAACCAGATCTCAGGTCGATCTTAGAGTAGACTCTTGACCCTTGAAGTTGATCAAACAAGTCGTCGATTCTTGAAAGTGGGTATCGGTTCTTCACAGTAAATCTGTTTAGTTCACGGTAGTCGATACACATCCGAAAAGATCCATCTTTCTTTTTGACAAACAAAACCGGAGCTCCCTAGGGTGAGGAACTAGGTCTTATAAATCCTTTGTCAGAAAGTTCTTGTAACTGAGTGGATAACTCTTGCAGTTCGGCTGGTGCTAATCGGTACGGGGATCGTGCTACAGGTGCAGCACCAGGGACTAAGTCAATTTTAAATTCAACTTGTCCAGCAGGCGGTAGTCCAGGCAAGTCTTCTGGAAAGACTTCCGGAAATTCCCGTACAATTGGCACGTCCTCAAACCGCTTCTCCTTTGACTAGTCCTCAGTCTTCTTGGATGTAACTTGCGCTAGATAAACTTGACATCCCTTCTGTATATACTTCTGGGTCTTTGTACACGATATGATGTTCAGCTTCGACTTACTTCCGCCGTCACAATCGTCACCTCGGATTATCAACACTTCATCTCCATAAGGTATACGAACGACCTTCTCGTCACAAACGATCAATGCGTGGTATTTTGCCAACCAATTCATACCGATGATGATGTCGAAACTACCAAGTTCTACGGGCATTAGATCTATGTCGAACGGATGACCTAATAATCCTAACGTACAACCTCTAAGGACAACATTTGTTTCTGAAATTCTTCCATCGGCAAGTTCTATGGCATAACTAGTGTCTAAAGTAGATGGTGCAACATCAAGCAAAGTACTAAAGGTAGATGACACAAAACTCCAATCGGCTTCCCGAATAGCAAATAACATGAAGCATACAGTTAATGGAGAAGAACGTACCCCATGACAATGTTGGAATCGAGGTTTACTCCTCCTCCTCTAATAGCATAAGCCTTTGCCGTGCCCGTTTTTGACTGTTTTCTTGTGATTTTTGATATATTCGTACCTACACATACAAAACACGAAAACAAGTATATTTTTTGCCATTTTTAGTCTGTTTTGGGTTTAATTGGGCTATTTTAGGTATAAACGGATATGTGTATTTCACACATATCAATTCCCAACTAGGGCTCTCTGAGTGTTTAGAGTAACTGTAGCCATACAATCCCTAGTTATATGACCGACTCTCTTACAGTTTCCACATCTCATAATACACGGCCCTGCATGGTGCAACTTGCACTTGTTACAGTAGGGAAGAGATCCAACATACCTCTTTTTCTCATTGTTCCCAGCCGTATAAGCTCTTACCACGTTTTGGCCTCCAACATTTTGCCGCTTGAAAACTGGTTGCTGTCCACGACTGTCTCTCGGGTGGTTATCTAATTTTCTCTTGTTTTCAGCACTTCTAGCATATCCTTTCAGCTTTTGATCCATTAAGTTGTTGGCAATACGAATTGCATCTTGAAGTTTAGTGGGTTCAGCATTGATTACATTCCCCTGAATATTTTCAGGCAAACCTCCAACGAATCTCTTTACTTTGTCCTCCTCACCTGGGACCATTCTAGTACACAATAGTACCAATTCTTGAAATCTTCTGGTATAAGTAGTCAAGTCATTTCCTTTCACAGCCAAGTTCCACAACTCGGTCTTCATATTCTGGACCTCGTTTCTTGGACAATACACTTCTGTCATCAACTTCATAAGTTCTGCCCAAATCATGGCATAGGCGGCCTCAATCCTAATTGTTTTCTTATGGGAGTTCCACTACGTCAATGCACTGTTCAGAAGCGTGCACGAAGCATACTTCACTTGGTACTTCTCTGGATAGTTGCTAATGTGGAACACCGTTTCCATCTTCCTGAACCAACGAGTTAACCCAACAACTCCTTCTGTCCCATTAAAGCTAAGTGGCTTTCACTTTAGGAACTCTTGATACGTGCACTCTCGAGCAGGCATAAATCCTTCGAAGTTATAGCCATTTCCTCCTCTATTCCCATTTCTATTTCCTCCATTTCCACTTATTTCTTCCTGTTCACCCCCATCTCTCATAAAGGGTTTAAGGTTCCTAGCAGCGCTACGAGCTCCCAACACTCTTGCCATTTAACGATTAATTTGTTCGTTGACTCCTTCACGTGTCCTTGATGCTCTAGATTGGGTGTTAGGCATTGTCCTACATCATAACGGTACACAACACGATGAAATTTTCGTGGTGATACGGGATCGTTTACGGGGTTCGAATAAAATAACAAGTATTATTATACGAAAATACAAAATCATAATAACTTCATGATAATGCCACGATTTATTAATAATGCAATATGCAATAAGCAAAAGAAAATATCATTAAGTTAAGAATATCGAACATGGAATGGTAACATTAGATTTCATATCATCAATACTAATGGTTACAACACGGTTCCAAAATATAGGATTTACAAATCCCTATTAAGTAGCTACTACTAGGTGCTACGGGTCAACACTAGGATACTCAATAAATAATCTAAAAATGGTAACCCAAATGCCTCCTGGCATAAGCCTCAAGCCTAGCAATCCTCATGCGATCATAAAATTTGAAACGCCGAATCTGTCTCATCTCCCTCTGAATACGCAACTCCTTACGCTAAGATCGGGCAACACTTTGACTCACAACATCCATCATGTCTCTAAGTCTTGTATTATCCCGCTCCAGCTCTCTGATCCTCTCTAACATATCAGCACTCTGTTGTCATGTCATTACTATCCTGTGTCCCTGATCCCTCTGGACACTCTTAATAACCTAAACACGACGAACCGAAATCTCCTCAGTATGATCATGAAACCTCTAAACCAAATCTCCTAATGTCTCATACGTAACCTTTACAGCTCCCTCCTGGGTAGGCCTAGGGATATCATCATCTACCACTGGGTGAATAACTCTATCAACTCTAACCTCAACTAGGCCTCTTACAACCGTCTCGATCTCTTCTTGATCAATAGCCTCAACTACAACTCTAGCATCAATCCTTCTATCTCTAAGAGCATCTGCATAAGTGATACACTCGTCAATCTCTGCCTAAATCTCGGGGTTAATATCAATCCCATCACTCCTCACAACATCAACATCCATCTCTAAATCAACCCCTCTAGACCTAGATGGCTTAAAACTCTCATCCTTAAAGTCAACTCCCAATCTAGCCTCTCTATGTAGATATGGCTTAAAACTATCCTCCGAACAACCCTCTAAATCCATAGCTGTCTCAGGACTCCTAATCCTCTTAGGTGATGGCAAAAGATCAGCGCGTGCATAAGACAGTACTCCAAGGGTAGGTAAAGATAACGGTGCAGATGCAGCAAGAGATCTCTGTGTAGAAAGGGTAGTCTCAGTAAATGGTGTACCATGGGTAGGTGATGGTGGTGTATCAGGTATATCACTGTCTGAAGAATCATCGGTCGATGAAAGAAATGGTGAAGTAGCTGGTAGTGGTGGTATATGGTCTGATGACGGATCCTCGAATGGATCAAACTCCGTATTAGATACGGGTGAATAATCAGGTGATGCGGGTGTATAATCAGGTGATGGTGGGATAGTGGGTGAAATAGTAGGTATCGGTGTGGTATCAGGGATAGTGGTAGGGATAGTAACAAACAAGATAACTCGTCCAGTAGATGTCCCCACACTCTCCTCAGATGAATCTGATGAAACTGAGATAACAGAGATAACCATAACCTGCACAAGCAAAAGTTTAAATAAATATCCTTTATACCAACCATGCATGATGCGGGAAAAGAATGATCAAATGGGTGAATGAATGAATGAGTAAATAAGTGCATAGATGAATGGATGAATGAATAAACATCGGATAAAGTACCGCGAAAAGAATGCAATATAATTATAGTAATAGTGATTATACTTAGTATTTAATTACATAGTACATATTCATATTACGTGTATGTAAAATTACGTAAGGCACATAACCACGTAGGATCACATATTGGTTATAGACCAGGCCTAGTTTATACTACCTGGTTCTCTATAACCTTGGCTCTTGATACCAATTCGTCACACCACCAAATAGGGTCTCGTCTGATTTAGCATCCGGGGGCGTGACGTCACTAAATATCTCAAGTACAAAGCATAAAGAACGACCTATAAGGGTACGTTTTAAAAATAAATACCGTTGCATAAATTCAAAATATTAATAAGTTTTACATCGATCAATTTAAAAGATTCAAAAGTTAAAATGCGGAAGCTTAAACAAGTTCAACAATGGTATTTAAAGACATAGATAAATTTCTGGTAAACCGGTCCGGGCAAATAGACTTTACGTAAGTCAAGCAATAACATCCATGCTAAGCACCTGAGAAAAGCATGCTTAAAACTTCAACATAAAGTTGGTGAATTCATAGGTTTAGTTTAAAGGTAATTAGTGTGGACCACAAGATTATCAAAACGTATGCGACAGTTATAGGAGATATAACTTCACATAAAGAGGCATTTACGTTGCACTAAGCTCATGACACTGAAGCTAATATTGAAAGATAGCATGTACAGTGCTATAAAGGCTTCCCTTACAGGTGTTCGACCAAAGACCACCTAACTAGTTTGGACATGACATATATCTGTTAGTCTTTGGCAAACTCGGACTAGTAAGTGCTTCTTACCCGGATAGGGATAATTAGTCCTAATAGATCTATTTATTCACTCGCGCTCAATTAACCAGCCAGTCGGTTAAAGGTGATTAACAGTTCATGATAATTTGGGCAATAGTGGTCTAAACGCTACTTAGGCAACACGTAAACGGGGAATTTCTCATGTATAGTACTTGTGTCAAGTTTTAAAAGCAAGCAATGTTTCTCACCCCAAGTTATAAAACAATTATTCAAAATAAGTAAAAGTAGGGTTATAAACTCACCTTGATTGGTGAATTGAAGAAGAATAGTCTAGAATAAAATCACACAATAACGAACGACGATTCGTAAAGACACCCTATGAAATGAAGGTTTGGTTTAATATCAGAGTAGCGTAGAATTGTGGATAATGCATAAAGATTTACTAGTGTATCTTTATTAATATATTTCCAAAAATTAATGTTTGTGATCGCATGGTAATTAAAATGTTTTCGTAAATAAAACGAATAATAATAATATGTATAATAATGTTACATACATATATGTGTCTAAGTAAAAATATTTTATATATATATATATATAATATTGTTCGGCACTCTATTAAATTCTTGTGTATCTAGTTTTATCATGTGCGTTTTCTAGTATTTACTAAGTATAATTATTTATAGAAATTTTGGCATGAACCATTCGTGTTTACACGTTTTCCAAAGTCATAGAGTTTATTTAAAACCATTTTCAAATCACTTTCAATCCACTTTTCATAATTACAAACTGTACATCATCAAATCTCTTTATATAATTTATCAAAAGATCATTCGGACCCTTATTGGGCTTTTAGGCCCAATAAGCCTAATCTTATTATTCGCAACATCCAATGTTCAAAATAAGTTAAACCTATAGCTTCTAAGTCGTACACTATTAAATAAGCTAATCATGAACTTATTCAATAAGCTACATCGTAGCTTTACGCCTTGGTGTATTATATTTATGTTAGGCCTTGGCCCGTTAAGTCAAAAAATATAGTTTTACTTATCCATATAGTCCGATAAGCAAAATATTAAATAATAAACACGTGATTTAATAATAAGCTATCAATAAGCTCACAATAAGCCAAGTAATAATAAGCCGAACCACATAAGCTCAAAAATAAGCTTGTGGTGTTGGGTCTTGGTTATGGGACGCGGCTAAAAGCCCAATAAGCTATATTCGGGCTTATTTGTTAAGCCGAAATAAGTTTACCATTTGTCCCTTCAAAATAAGCTAGAAAATAAGCTAACAAAATATAAGCCGAACAAAATAAGCTAAACAAACATTTCTCCTTCCTTTTCTAGGTGAGCTGAACCATACATAAGCCCATTAAGCTCAAAAAATCAAAATAAGCTTTTCCAAAATCTTTTTATATAAGCCGAATATAAATAAGCTATAACATACCATTTTGATTACACGAAAATAACCACGATCACAAAACTATACTTTTCTTATATTTTCTTTTATTATTTTCGAACCATATGCATAACCTTATAAGGTTTATGTAGTTTTAAAATCTTTGTTTTTACAAAATAAGTTGTACAACTAGTATGTATGCATCAAGATAGTTATGAAAGTACAAGTTATTAAAAGATTTGAAGACTTACAAAGATTGAAGGTTTTTTGAAGGATGAACAAGACTAAAACAACCCAAATGTTGTTTAACTAATACCCGGATGATACAAATGATCAAACCTTCAACAAATCTTTAAAAGTTTTTGATAAAAGATGAAAATTTATGAATTTACGTATGTGTGTGTGTCTTTTCGTGGCTAGGAAGAACAAGAGAGCAAAAGAAAACTTAAATGTTAAGTGTGTGTGAGATATGAATGAAAAATGAGATGTAGGATGGTATATATGCACAATTGCTTCACACACTAAGAGTGTGTAAGTGTGTGTTTTTCGTGTAATAGGACAAAGAGGGGAGAGGGGGCCAAAATGATCTCCCAATCACAATTATGCAAGGACAAACGCTAGTTGTAATCTTGTCTTATTACTTTGAATTTCAAATTTGGCATCCAAGGTTTATAAGCGTGGTTTGTTTGGACGTGAGCAAGAGGAGGGGGGACCAAAGGTCTCCAACATTCTACGATACTAGTGCTTCATGTTTGATTTAATTTTCAAGTCCTCCATGCATATGCTCATATTTTAAATAAATCACGATTCACGTAAATAACGAAACGAATAATGGTATCATCGAAAATTATGAAATTTTAAATATTACCTTAAAATATAAAAACATGGCTATTGCCAAAATACTACAACGTTAGGTGTCCCTATTCACTCCTGGCGACGATTCTCAGATAAATAGCGGAACACTTCATGGTTAAACGTAAAAGTTAAACGAAACTTTTAAAAATTCAAATTAGCGACCGGTAACGACTAAAATATTAAACGAAAATTTGTGGGGTGTCACAGGAGCAATATGCTCCCCCAAACCCGCTTCAATCCCCATTGGGGATCTAATCGGGGCGTCTTTATGAGCGGAATGCTCTACTAAATACATGTTGTTCTTCATTTATTGTTTTATGCCATATTTTCGCAAATGTGATTACATGCAATAATATGAAGAATCAAGAACTCATTAATAATATATTAATTAGTAGCTTTTTATAAGTTTTCAACAAATTAAACATAAATAATAATAACCACATTAAAAAATCAAATATTCTTTTTTAAAAATTACACAAAAGAAGTTTTTTCTAATCACAACTTGCAATCTTGCAAAGATACAAAAGTACAAAAAATTGATAATATTGGTTTTTTTACGTAAATACTAACATAATAATATATGAATTTAATATATATATATATATATATATGTATACATAGTTTTCGGGGTGGGGCATGTTGGGGATGTTATGTTCCGTCCCCGCCCCGAACCCGATAAAAATCCTCGTGAATGCCCTAAAACCCGTCGCGTAACTCGATAAGCATGCCCCGCCCCGCCCCAATAACTTTGGGTGTTGGGTTTCAGAAGTTTCTACAACTTAGTGCTGCTACTTATACAAGTTACTACTGCTAGTTCTACTTAGTGCTGCTGGTGAAGAATGCTAAATGTTCAAGAAAATAGACTAAGTAGTTAGTGTTGTTAGTTATAAATAGTTAGTACTGCCAGTATATATAGATAGTACTGCTTAAGTGATATGCATGAGATATATTAGGAATAGATATGCATGATCACTTAACGTGTTTTGTAAGCCCATTAGGGTTTCCTTGGTGTATAAAAAGAACCTTACGGTACTAGTTAGATATACAAGTTTCACAAATATTCATAGTTAGTAATCTGTAACCCAGCAGATTAATAATAATCAAAGTTCTGATTTATTCATTGTTCTTCTTAGCAGTATAAGTTAGTTTCCGCATAACTTATATTGTTCATAGTCATTGTTTCTCTTGTAGTTAGTTTGGATCTGTCCAGATTAGCTACCACCCATAACAGGCTAGAAAGATCTATTCAGACTGGGATCAACAAGTGATATCAGAGCTTGTTAAGAAACTCTGAGTAAGAAGAATCAAAACAAATCTGTTATAAACCTTTACCTTTCAGATCTATTCAATGGCAGGAGAAGATAAATTTAATAATGATAATCCACCACCACCACCACCAATTACACCTACACAACAAGCCCCGCACACTCTGTCAACTATTAAACTCCCCATTCTGAAGAAAGGTGAGGATGACATATGGGCCATGAAAATGAAACATTACTTAGGGCTTACAGATTATCCTATATGGGAAGTCATACAAAAGGGAAATGGTCCAGTACAAGTCTCAACAGATACAAATGGACAAATAAGGGTTTTGCCTCCTAAAACTGCTGAAGAGATTTTGGATAGAGAAAGAGAAAGAAAAGCAAGGACTGCCTTGCTCATGTCTATACTAAAAGACCATTTAGAAAAATTTCACAAAATGGCTGATGCTAAAGATATGTGGGAAGCTATCAAATCCAGATTTAGTGGCAATGATGAGTCTAAGAAGATGCAGAAATACATTCTCAAGCAACAATTTGAAAGCTTTTATGTATCCAACTCAGAAGGATTGCACAAAGGTTATGACAGGTTTCAGAGTCTTCTGAGTCAACTTAAGATTCATGGTGCAGGTATCTCCACTGAAGATGCCAATCAGAAGTTTCTTAGGTCTTTACTTGCTTCCTGGTCCCAAGTATCCTTAATAATGAGGACCAAGCCAGGAGTAGATACTCTTAGTTTCGATGATCTCTATAACAACCTTAGAGTCTTTGAGTCTAATATTAAAGGCTCTACTGCATCATCTTCCAGCACACAGAATGTGACATTTGTTTCTTCTGAAAGCACTATCAGTACTAATGATGTTAGTACTGCTTATGTTGTTTCTACTTCTTCTGGCCATAGCTCACAAAAGGAAGGATCTTCATTATACTCTGATGAACTCAAGTACTCTTTCTTTGCCAATCAATCAAGTGGTCCATAATTGGATCATGAAGATCTTGAACAGGTTGATGAGTTTGATTTAGAAGAGATGGATTTGAAATGGCAAGTGGCCATGATTTCCATGAGATTGAAGAAGTTTTACAAGAAGACAGGGAGAAGGCTGTAGTTTGATGCCAAGGAACCAGTTGGCTTTGACAAGACCAAGTTTGAGTGCTTCAATTGCCATAACACATGGCACTTTGCTAGAGAGTACAGATCAAAAGGAAATCAAGAAAGCAGAAGGAGAGATGCAGGGAACACTGGATATAAAGCAAAAGACAATGGAAGGAGACCTGGAAAATAGGATGAACCTAATGCTTTAGTAATTCTTGATGGAGATGGTACTGATTGGACTGGTCATGCAGAAGATGAGCAAGAGAACTTTGCTTTGATGGCTTACAGCAACTCAGGCTCGAACACTGAGGTAACATCTTGTTCAAAAGAATGTGAGGAATCTTATGCTAAGCTTAAGAAATTATATGATAAACAAAGGGAACAACTTGGTGTAGCTAGTATAGAAATTCAAGCATATACTCAAGCTTTAAAAAAGGTAGAAGCTCAATTAGTCTGTCATCAACAAAATCAACTTATTTATGAAGAAAAAATTAGGTTTATGAAAATTGATTTAGATGATAAAACTAATGTGCTCACATATCATAAGAAACTATTAGCAGAATCTGTAAAAGAAAGGAAGAATTAAAAACCAAACTAGAAAATTTTCAAAGTTCTTCTAAAGGCCTTAGTAAACTACTAAATAGTCAGATGAGTACTAGGGACAAATCTGGGCTTGGGTATGGAAATCAAATACATGAAGGTGTCTTAAGTTATGAAAAAGAAGTTCTTGAAAGTGTATTTGACAGTAGGTCAAGTGATGTAGAAGATAGTCCTGTGTATGATAGATTTGCAAAAGTTGAAGGAATGCATGCAGTTCCCCCTCCAATGACAGGAAACTACATGCCTCCTAAATCTGATTTTGGAATAGATGAGTCAAATTTTACATATGGTCCAAAACAGTCTAAAACTAGTGAATCTGATGCTAAGACTAGTGATTTTGACTCTTGTGAAACCAATTCTAGTGTAGAAACACTTGAATCTGTGCCTGAACCAGTTGTAGTTGAACCCAAAGTTGTTAGTCAACCTAAAGTTTGGTCTGATGCTCCTATCATTGAGGAGTATGAGTCAGACAGTGATGATGAATATGTGATTGAACCTTTAAAAGAACAGGAAAAACCTAGTTTTGCTTTTGTTAATACTGTTAAGCATGTAAAAACTCCTAGGGAAACTGTTAAAGAACAAAACACATGTAGTCCAAGTCCTAAAGCTAACAAGAGAGACTGGAATGGTTTAATGTCCAAAAAGCTGGGTTTGGGATATGGTTTCACTAAAAAGGCATGCTTTGTATGTGGTAGCTTTAGCCATCTTATTAGAGATTGTGACTTTCATGAGAAAAGAATGGCTAAACAGGTTGAATTGAACAAAAAGAAGGGTAAGGGTACTGGTCAAGAGGAGAATAGACCTGTATGGAACAATGTGCAAAGATTGAATCATCAAAACAAGTTTGTTCCAAAAGCAGTACTAACTAAAACTGGCATATTTCCAGTTAATGCTGCTAGACAAAACCCTTCTAGTCAAGCAGCAAAAACTAGTACTGCTAGAAAAGTTAATACTGCTAGACTCATTGTGAACGAAATCAAACAAAGAAATAACTTTTATAAATCATATTCACCTATTAGAAGGCCATTTAATAGAACAACAACACCAAAAGCAAATTTTACAAATCTTAAAGTAAATACTACTAGGGACAAAACAGTTAGTGTTGCTGGGGGGAAACAGGGAAACTGCTGTTAAGGCCTCAGCAGGTTGTAATTGGAGACCCAAAAGACATTACTGGAACAAAGTCTCCAAATACAATAGTGGATCAAACTTTAGTAAAAATGTTAATTTTAAAGATCCGCTAGGCAGACCCAAGTCAGCAATGGCTTGGGTCCCTAAGAGAAACTAATTTCTCTTATTTGATGTGCAGGATGATCCACAAAAAGCTTTAAAGAACAAAAGGATTGTTGATAGTGGATGTTCCAAGCACATGACTGGAAACAAAGCCTACCTTGTTGAATATCAAGACTATAATGGTGGCCTTGTTGCTTTTGGAGGTAGTAAAGGTTATATATCTGGTAAAGGAAAAAAATGGAAAGTTAGACTTTGAGGATGTGTGCTTTGTGAAAAAACTACAACATTTTAATCTCTTTTCTGTGTCACAGATGTGTGACAAGAAGAACAAGGTTCTCTTCACAGACACTGAATGTCTTGTATTGTCCCCTGACTTTAAGTTGCCTGATGAAAATCAAGTACTACTTAGAGTCCCCAGACAAAATAATATGTACAGTTTCAACCTAGAGAACATTGTTCCTACTGGAGGTTTAGCTTGTTTGATTGCAAAGGCCACAGTTGATGAATCTAACAAATGGCATAGGAGGTTGGGTCATGTTAACTTTAAAAACTTAAACAAACTTGTGAAGGGAAACCTTGTAAGAGGTTTACCTTCAAAGATTTTTCAAAATGACCACACCTGTGTTGCTTGTCAGAAAGGAAAGCAACACAAAGCCTCCTGTAAGGCCAAATTAGTGAGCTCTATTAGTCAGCCCTTACAACTTTTACATATGGACTTATTTGGACCCACATCTGTAAGGAGCATAAACCATAAGACTTATTGCCTTGTTATCACTGATGATTTTAGCAGGTTTAGTTGGGTGTTCTTTTTAAGAACTAAGGATGAAACTGGTGGAATCCTTAAGGACTTTATAAGACAAATTAAGAACCAATTAAATCAAAAGGTTAAAACTATTAGATGTGATAATGGTACAAAATTCAAGAACATGGACATTATTGAATTCTGTGGGTCAAAAGGGATCAAGAGGGAATACAGTAATGCCAGAACTCCACAACAAAATAGAGTTGCTGAGAGGAAGAACAGGACCCTAATTGAGGCTACTAGAACAATGCTAGCAGATTCATTTTTACCTAACACTTTTTGGGCTGAAGCAGTTAGTACTACTTGTTATGTCCTTAATAGGGTATTAGTGACCAAGCCTCAAAACAAGACACCTTATGAACTTATAACTGGTAAAATACCAATCATAAGCTATATAAGACCTTTTGGGTGCCATGTGACCATCTTGAATACCATTGACCACCTGGGCAAGTTTGAGGAAAAGTCTGATGAAGGGTTTTTAGTTGGGTATTCTCTAAATAGCAAGGCTTTTAGGGTATACAACTTAGAAACCAAGAGGGTTGAAGAAAACCTGCATATAAACTTTTTAGAAAATAAACCTAATGTTGCAGGGAAAGGACCTAATTGGTTGTTTGATCTTGATTATTTAACTGATTCAATGAACTATCAGCCTATTACTGTAGAAAATAAAGCTAACAAAACTACAAGTCCAAAAGAAGCTAATCATAGTGCAGGTACATAAGATAATATTGATGCAGGAAACTCTGAAATGGAAGATGAACCTGCTCAAGAATACTTTGTACTGCCATTATGGTCTTCTTATACTTCAACAGTCAAGAGCTCAAAGACAAAGAATGGAGATGAAAAGCCTAATGGGGATACTGATCTAAAGACAACTAAGGAGCCAAAAGATCAGGAGGATCAAGCCTTTTTGGAGGAGCTTAAAAGGCTTAAAATACAAGAAAAGGAGGCTAATGATGCAGCTGAAGCTTTTACAAAGGAGTTTGCTCAATGTACTGAGGATTTGCTTCTTCAAACAGAAGCTGCTAGAGCTACTAGTACTAACACAGTTAATACTGTTAGCATACCAATTAGTATTGGCAGTCCTTCAAATGTTTTTAGTACTGGTGGACCTAATCTAAACGACAATGACCAAGATGATTCTCAAATACCTGCTCTTGAGGATATTTATGACAATCCAAGTGATGGGATTTTTACCAATGCATCTTATGATGATGAGGGTGCAGTGGCTGACTTTACTAATTTAGAAACCACTGTGAATGTTAGTCCTATTCCCACATCAAGGATACACTCAATTCATCCTACGACTCAAATTCTTAGATATCTAACCTCAGCAGTTCAGACAAGGAGCAAAGTACACAAAAGTTCTGGAGCTCATGCTTTTGTTAGCTATATTCAAAAGCAGAGAAGAAATAATCACAAGGATTTCCAGCACTATTTATTTGCTTGCTTCCTTTCTCAGATTGAACCCAAGAAGATATCCCAAGCACTTGAAGATGAAAGTTAAGTTGAGGCTATGCAGGAAGAGCTGCTGCAATTTAAGATTCAAAAAGTTTGGATTCTGGTTGACTTGCCTTTTGGGTAAAAGGCAATTGGGATAAAATGGGTTTACAGAAATAAGAAGGATGAAAGAGGTGTTATAGTTAGAAATAAGGCAAGGTTGGTTTCCCAGGGATATAGACAAGAGGAAGGGATAGACTATGATAAGGTTTTTGCTCCTGTGGCTAAGATTGAAGCCATCAGGATCTTTTTGGCCTTTGCTTCTTATATGGGATTCATAGTTTATCAAATGGATGTGAAGAGTGCCTTCTTATATGGCACAATTGATGAAGAAGTGTATATGTCTCAACCTCTAGGTTTTGTAGATCCTAAGTTCCCTAAGAAGGTCTACAAAGTTGTAAAATCTCTGTATGGTTTACACCAAGCTCCCAGAGCCTGATATGCTACTTTATCTACTTTCTTGTCGAAGAGTGGATACAGAAGAGGAACCATTGACAAGACTCTTTTCAACAAGAAGGACAAGAATGATATCATGTTGGTATAGGTTTATGTGGATGATATTATTTTTGGTTCTACAAAGAGGTCTTAGTGTGATGAATTTGAGGCATTAATAAAGAGCAGATTTCTGATGAGTTCTATGCGAGAGCTCACCTTCTTTCTTGGATTACAAGTCAAACAGAAAGAAGATGGTATTTTTATAAATCAGGATAAGTATGTTGCAGAGATCCTGAAGAAGTTTGATTTTGCTAGTGTGAAGACTGCCAATACTACAATTGAGACCCAGAAGTCTTTGACCAAGGATGAAGAAGCTGCTAATGTGGATGTACATCTTTATAGATCCATGATTGGCTCTTTAATGTATTTGACTGCTTCTATTCCTGATATTATGTTTGCAGTCTATGCTTGTTCTAGGTTCCAGGTAACTCCAAAAACCTCACATCTTTATGCTGTGAAGAGGATCTTTAGGTACCTCAAAGGCAAACCCTAACTGGGCCTTTGGTATCATAGAGTGTCATCATTTGATCTGGAAGCCTACTCAGATAGTGATTATGCTGGAGCAAATCTTGACAGGAAATCCACAACAGGAGGTTGTCAATTTCTTGGCAGGAGACTTATTGATGGCAGTGCAAGAAGCAGACAATTATGGCTACTTCTACTACATAGGCAGAGTATGTTGCTGCTGCCAACTAAGTATTGTGGATTCAGAATCAAATGTTAGACTATGGGTTCAATTTTATGAACACAAAGATCTACATTGATAATGAAAGCACAATATGCATTGTAAAGAATCTAGTGTTTCACCCCAAAACAAAGCATATTGAGATTAGGCACCACTTCATTAGGGATGCTTATGAGAAGAAGCTTATCCAGGTGCTGAAGATTCACACTGATGACAATGTGGCTGATCTTTTAACTAAAGCTTTTGATGTTAGCAGGTTCAATTTCTTGATTGTTAACATCCGCATGCTTAACCTATAGTTGCATTAGTTCAGGTAAGGCAAGATGGTGATTTCAGAGTTGTTGTACAGTTTGTAGATGAATTTGTCTATAGCTACATTGGTTGAGGAGAGGTTCATATAATGGATGGACAACAGTTCTTAACTTTTATTTATGGGTTATGCATAAATATGGATCCTCATGAATTCTCACATGTCTATCTAGTCTTTTCTAGTGTGCTTGTAAAGAATAGAGGTATGTTGTTGTATAATTATTGAAGACAGAGTTAGTATTGTTAGTACAACAAGTTAGTACTGCTGAGCTTAGTTAATACTGCTGAAGAAACTTTATACTATTAAAACTAAAGGTTAATACTGCTTGGCTTGGTTAGTGCTGCTCAAAAGTGTTTAACAATGGCTTTGATGCTTAGATTGGGTTAAAGATGCAATCTGGATTGGATTTGAGGGTACTAAATGGAAACTAACAAGTTAGTGCTGCCAGGCACAAAATTCGTACTGCCAGGCAAAGTTGGTGCTGCCAGGCATAAAGTTAGTGCTGTCAGGCAAAAGTTTGTGTTGCTTGTTATCGTTACTACTGTTGATAGCATAACATGTTTTCATTAATTAATTATAACCGTTGAGATATTTTTGCCAACAACTTGCTTATAGGGGTCTATGAATTAGATACTTCTTGATCTTTCTTTCTATAATACTCTTTCTTCAAGATAAAGACTCAAGTTTATTCAGTCGGTCATCTCAAACCCTAAAGCACATCTCTATAAAATCTCAATTAACTTCTCTAAACCCTCATATTCTCAAAATCAATCATATCCTACACCTCACTCAAACTTTTCAACACATCTATGGCTGATTTGGAATTTGTCGATCAACACAACATGGTCGTGTGTTTGGAGAAAACAGTAGGAAGTTCAGAATTTCATGAGATAGTGGACTTTCTTACATCAAGTTTGATACATCATGCTCTCACTGTATGTCCTACTATCTATATTTCTTATATTGAACAGTTTTGGAACACTGCTAGTTCCCAAACAGTCAATGATGAGAAGCAAATTCATGCAACTGTTGATAACAATGCAGTAGTAGTTACCGAAGCATCAATAAGAAGTTCCCTTCTTCTCAATGATGCTGATGGTACTGCTTGCCTCACAACTAAATCTATTTTTCAAAACCTTGCATTGATGGGGTATGAGGGTGAATTTAATAAACTAACTTTTCAAAAAGCCCTCTTTTCTCCTCAATGGAAGTATCTGATACATACCATCCTTCATTGTCTAAGTTCAAAATCGACAAGATGGAATGAGTTTTCAACACATATTGCTTCAGCTGTTATATGTTTGGCAACAAATCAAAAGTTTAACTTTTCCAAACTTATTTTTGATGGTATGTTGAGGAACTTGGATAATCCTAAAAAGAGATTTCTTATTTATCTAAGATTTTTAATGGTGTTTTTGAATAATCAAATTGAGCTTAGTGAACCTTTTAATGATGTTTATATTACACCAGCTCACACTCTAAAGGTTTTCTCAAACATGTCCAGAAAAGGACTAAAATTTTTAGGAACAATTACACCTTTGTTTTCAAATATGTTGACATCTGCAGAAGTAGAGGAGGGTGAAGGTTCAGAACAACCCACTAAACCTCAACCAACACCTTCTCCTACTCAACCTAGTGTAGGAGACCAACCCCATGTCACAAAATCATCATCTAGACCTGCCAATACCTATAGCCCTAGCATGAACTTAGAGGGCACTGGTGGGAATACAAGGGATCAGGTTCAGTTATCCAATGATAGTCCTCATTCAGGTGGTAACACATCTGAAAGAGCTGAGGGTGGATTGAATCTAGAGGAGTTATTATCTCTTTGCACTAACTTGTCAAACAGGGTTCTTGCTTTGGAGACTGCCAAGGATGCTCAGGCTACAAAGATCCTTAATTTGAAAACTAGAATCAAGAAGCTGGAGAAGAAGTGCAATCCCAGTATCTCACACCATAGAGCATGGTTAAAAAGTGTGAAAAGGTTATCTATGAAGAACATGTTAGGAAAGAAAGAGCCTGTATCCAAACAAGGGATGAAAAGTGCCAAATCAAGACCTACCTTGGATGCCTTTGATGATCTTGATGCTGATTTAGCCTATGGTATGGACTATATGGACACAAAGGAAGCTGTGACTGAGGGGAGGCAAAGTAAAGAAAATGAGGAGCAAAATATGACACATGATACAGAGGTTTTAGAAAAGGGAGGAAGCTATGAAGAACCAGTTAATAATGTTGGTAATATAGGAGTTAGTACTACTTTTAACATTAGTAATGTTAGCAGACCAGAAGTTAGTACTGCTACTTTAATGACTCCTCCTACTACAACAAGTGTCTTTAAAGATGAAGATATTTTTCTTGCTGATGCTCTGGTAATGTTAAGTTACAAGGCAAAGTTTAAAGGAGTTGAAATCAAAGAAAAGAAAGATGCTGAAAGACCTGCAATATCAGTTTTGACCTTGAAGCCACTTCTAAAAATTGATCCTAAAGACAAAAGCAAAGGGGTTCTTGAGGAAGAACCTAAACCAGTAAAAGTAAAATCAAAGGATCAAGGTGAAGCACAAATTAAGAGAGATGCTGAAATAGCATTAAAGGTTCAAACTGAACTTGATGAAAAAGCTAGATTGGAGAGATAGAGACAAGAACAAGCATCTTTGAACTACATTGCAAATTTGTATGATGAAGTTCAAGCAAGAATAGATGCTGATCATGAATTAGCTATTAGATGGACTCAAGAAGAACAGGAAAAGTATATTGTAGATGAAAGAGCCAAGTTACTTGCAGAGTATTTTAAAAATAGGAAGAAGCAGTTGGCTGAAGAAAGAGTAGCTGCAATTAGGAATAAACCTCCAACAAAATCTTAACTGAGAAGCCTAATGATGACCTACCTTAAACATACAGGTAGATATAAACATGCTCAGCTGAACAAAAAGACTCTTGAAGAGATTCAAGTATTATACATCAAGGACCAGGAAAGAATTGCAGATTTTGTTCCTATTGGGTCTGAGGAGGATGAAATATTGATTCAGAAGATGAATAAGATGGTAGCTGGTGTACATGAGGAAAAGGTTCTTGAAGAACCTGACAGTACTAAAGTTGAAGTTAAGCAAGAAGGAACTAAAGAGAGTACCAAAAAAAGACCAGGTATAAGACTTAAGATAAAAGCAACAAAGAAGTCTAGAATGCAAAAGACAGACTCTGATCTTGAAGAAGAAGAGCATCTAAAGACTTTTCTGAAGCTAGTTCCAGATAAAAAAGGAATAATAGATTATGAAGTCCTGGAGAAGAGATTTCCAATCATTAATTGGGAATCAAAATTCTATCATCTTGACAGACATGGAGCAGAGTGCATCTACTACAGGATCTTTAGATCCGATGAAAGTTCTAGATGGATTAAAATCTTTTCTGAGATGGTGACAATGTTTGATAAGTTAGATCTTGAGGAGTTATATAACCTGGTGATGTAGAGGTTTGAATCATCTACTCCAGAAGGTGTTGATCTAGTTCTTTGGGGAGATTTAAGAACAATGTTTGATGCAAATGCAGAAGATGATATTTGGAAGAATCAAGATGAATGGATTCTTAGGAGTTGGAATTTCTATAAGAATTGTGGGGTACATTCTTTGATACTGGAAGATGGTACTGAGATTCATTTGCTTGCAGAAAGAAAATATCCACTTACAAAAGAAACACTTGAGAGGATGTTGTCTTTGAAGTTGATTGTTGAGTCTGCCAGTGAAAGTGCTTATAATCTGCTTAGGTTCATTCAAAAGCAGATTGATGAATATGGAAGCAATAATGGAAGTGAGAAGGATCTTTAAGTGTTAGCTTTATAACCACACAACAAATGGTCATCAGTTCACCATGTCTAACAGACATCAAGAACTGGCTAGTCTAGAGCAAACGACTTCTGGTAAAGACTTCTCAAATCCGTTAATGGCTGATAGTTTGCCAAAAACTATATGGTTCTCAACTCGCCCTGCTTTACAGTAAAGAGTTGGCTAGTCCAAAGCAAACAGCTCTTGGTAAAGACATCTCAAATCCGTTGATAGTTGATAGTTTACTAAAAACTATATGGTTATCAATGCACCATGTTATTGCAATGAAGCATTGGTTATTCCAGAGCAAACGGCTACTGGTAAAGAAATATCAAATCCGTTTATGGCTGGTAGTTTGCCAAAAACTACAAGGCCAACGTAGTTGGTATTGCTGTATTGTTGTGTTGCTGAGTTGCTGAGATGTTGTGATGATGACAAAGACTAGAAGCTAAAGAATTTCAAGTTTACAGAGTAACAAAAGAGTTCAAGTTCATCAAAAAGCATATTAAAAAGTAGCAGTGTGTTTGGATACATCCTCCTAGTGTTCAAGAAGCTCAAACTGAAGAAACATGAAGGTTAACAAGTGAACATCATGTTTAGGGGATGATTGTTGGGTTTCAGAAGTTTTTACAACTTAGTGCTGCTACTTATACAAGTTACTACTGCTAGTTCTACTTAGTGTTGCTGGTGAAGAATGCTAAATGTTCAAGAAAATAGACTAAGTAGTTAGTGTTGTTAGTTATAAATAGTTAGTACTGCCAGTATATATGTTAGTACTGGTAGTAGAGTTAGTACTGTTAGTAGTAAGTTAGTACTGCTAGCATATATAGATAGTACTGCTTAAGTGATATGCATGAGATATATTAGGAATAGATATGCATGATCACTTAACGCGTTTTGTAAGCCCATTAGGGTTTTCTTGGTGTATAAAAGGAACCCTACAATACTAGTTAGATATACAAGTTTCACAAATATTCATAGTTAGTAATCTGTAACCTAGTAAATTAATAGTAATCAAAGTTCTGTTTTATTTATTGTTTTTCTTGGCAGTATAAGTTAGTTTCCGCATAACTTATATTGTTCATATTCATTGTTTCTCTTGTAGTTAGTTTGGATCGATCCAGATTAGCTACCACCCTTAACAGGCTAGAAAGATCTATTCAGATTGGGATCAACATATTGTAACAGTTGTAGGACTAAAATTTTAAGTTAAAAAAATGAGTTACAGCTTAATTGTTTAGAAAAATTTATTTAAGTATGTTTCTTGCACAAATCAAAAAACCAGTCGTAAGGACGGTGTAATGCGCACTTAATTATCTGTGATTATGTGAACATGTCCAAATATAATAATAGTGGATTTTGACACTGTATTTTGTGTATGTATATGACTTGCTAGCCGGCGGAACTTAGAGTTCAGCCGTAACCTTAAATGAGACTATTTTGGTTGTTTACTATTTTGAAGTCAATTCGCCGTATACATCAAGGATGATACGGATTTCCGGGCCTTCACTATACACTTAGACCTCAATGGATACGAAGCTTAATAAGTCGTATCATGAGAAGTATTTAACGTGAGTATGATTGGTTGTGTGTGAATATTATGTTAGTTTTCTTTCGTTCGGTCCCGCTTCAAGAAACCCCCAATACGGGTCGTATCCAATTCTTGGATAGCCGTACCGAAACACCGAAATTCAAAGACTTTATAAATACAAAAACTCAATAACGAGTTTTAAGTGTGCTTAAAAATAATTTTATCTTACCTAAACCAACAAAAGTCAATTTAGTGAGGAGAAAGTGTAAGAATAGTCTTGACATTGCATTTTTAATACATGTAGTATGACAATTGTGTATTTTCTTGATACTTTTGTATTCCGTTCGTTTTGGCTTAATTCGGTAACGCCGTTAGATGTACACATTGGCTAAATCCACATTACTCCTTGTAATAATTATGATGATTTGAAGGCTAATAGACTTTGGGTATTAGTCCAATTATTATGAAGTTCTGAATGTTTGGATTTATTTTAATCTCGATTGCAAATTTATTGTGTGCCATGCTTGTTTTGTTTATCAATTTATACTTGATTACGTGATTTTGTATGCGCCTATCATTCCAAATTGGACGCTTGAATAGGATACGATTTTGGCTTAAATACGTTCATACGGTAAAATGCCTGTGGTTTTATTGAACTTGTTGGACTAGTAGGTGTATCTAGATAAGTTCAACAACGTAAATGTTTGATTACATTGGATAGTTGGACAAGTGGTCTATAGTGTATAACATTACTTTATCTAGTAGTGGGTAAAGTCTCCGATGAGATTGGGTTTAACAAGATCTCCATGTTTTATTCCTAAGATTGATTATTATCTAAGTAGATGGATGCTTTTTTGCGGATGCTTTAATTGTGGCAGAATTAATGTGTCTAGGTCTTAGGATGAAGTCCGAATATAGGGATACATTTTTATAGACTTCTAAAGGCTACTTGAGGACAAGTAGGATTCAAGTGGGGGGATATTTGATGACATCAAATAACGTCTATTTTATAGCATTATTTATCCCATGTATTTAACCCATTCTATATAATTATTGCAAAGAATTGTTACTTAATCGTTTATATTTGAGAATTGCAGTAATTATGGAGTAATTGGTGAATATTAGCAAAACGCGCGCATTCTGGAGCTTAAATGAAGATATTTTGAAGATTACTATTTTGAAGACCAATACGCCGTATCCATCAAGGAAGATACGGCGTATCCGTGCCTGCACTCACCAAAGACCACAAAGGAACGAAGCTTAAAGTGTTCGACACCCTACTTACCACGAACCTACCACCGACCGGGTACACGACCCGTTAAAGTGTTGTTTTTTTGTTAAGTCGGCAAAATATAAATTTAAAACTTGAACTATCATAAATAAACACCACACAACGACACATCAGTGCCGATACACATATTTCGTGCCAAGAATTAGTTATTGAATTAATACTAGTTTTTATCTATGAAACTCGAGCAACCGCAATCTCTAGTAAAACGAATACATTATATATTAATTGTGATCAAACCTGAAACGGGAAGTTATTGTGCTTTTAATTCATAAGTTTTACATATTTAAGTTTATTGCTTGCTTTAATTTAAGTTATTTTAGTTTTGTTAGTTTTAATAGTAGTTATAACCAATCAATCCAAATCAAAAGAATTATTGTTTTCGTCTAATCATATAGAAATCATAGTGTTAACCATAAGCTCTTTGTAGATACGATCTCTTGTTTACCCTATCCTAAAGTAGGTTAATTAAGGTTATTTTTGGTAGAGTCAACGACCTCGATCACTTATCTCTGTTCGGATATGCCTGCTTGAATCTGTTTGTCTGCCTGAATATGCTCACGTTCATCTTTGTATTTATGTTGCTCTGCTGTGATTTTGCAATCAGTCTTGGTTTTGCATCGACCTGGTCCATTTATTTCAGACCTGATTTCGCCTTATTGCAGTTTGGATTGCATCGGATTGAGACTTCTTCTAACACCGGATTTGCACACTAGGACACTCCGCTCTGCATTTCATTTTCAGCTTTAGTTTCTTTTTGTTTGACAAATTCTCAATGTTTACTGCTACGGCATTGTTAGTCCGGGGGAGGAAGTTAGCTAATAAGGCCTATAGGTTTTACACTTGTTGACTTATCATGATCCCTTAACCTAGTCCATTCCTATAAATACCTTGCATACTCCTAACTTAGGGTTTCACTTTTCATTTCATAGTCTCCAAAATTTCTTTTCTCTCCCTCTTTCTTCTTGCTTGCTCACGGTAACAAACACCCCTTTTAGGGTTCCTATATATTTGATTTCTAGCAAGATAAAAGTATACTAGGTTCATTTCTAAGATCATCTAAGGTGGTTTTAAGTATTGGTTCATTGATTTAAAGGTTTATTCCAAGATCTTCAAATTAGGGTTTGATTATTATTTGGGGTTTTTCAAGATCCAAGTCTTCTATCTTCATCCTTGTGTTTTCTTAAGCTTGTTCTTCATTTTGTAAGCTTATCTTGAAACTTATACTTTTATTTCTACTTTCATTCTACATATGTTTATGTTCTTGCATAGATCTATGATCCATATGGTGTTTGTGTTGATTAACAAATGAAATAACATCTTGACATCTTTTATAAAAATGAAAGTAACATGTTTATGTCTTTATGATTGTGGTAAGGTGAGTTGCAATAATAGAAATGAATAGGATAGTTTTAGGTATGGTTTTGTTGTGGATTAGTTGTGAATGGAGATTTGGCTAGATTAGGCACTATTGTAAAGTTTGGTGGAATTTTGGAAACTTTTACGAAAAATGATGTTGCTGATCCGAAATTGTTTTGGGGTTTTGGTCGACCTAAAAATGTTTTCATTAGGCGAGAAGGTAGTCTTTGGAAAGCTTGTTTCGAGTAGATAGGTTTTCATATATTACACACTAAAAGCGGTTTTAAAATGACCAAGATATAGCGAAATGAAACTTGAAACATTTTTCGGCAAAATAATTAATATAGGTGCTGATGTGAATAGTAAAATGAGTTTTCAGACATATTTGAGCTTTTAAAATATTAGCGAAACATATAGTAACATATTTATATTGATTGGGATCATTTGAAACGTCGTTAACATATTTTAAGAAAAGCGTAAAGGTTTCCTAAAATAGAAAGTTTGGTAAATATAAGCGAGGTAGACATAAAGGCTAGACGTTTAGGTTTCCCTAGTGCGTTTATGGAAATATGGATTTAGCAAACATATGGGACGGTGTTAATGTACGAAACTAAAAAAACTTCCTAAAATAGAAACTTACTAAAAATGACAATTTTTGGTTAAACGCCGAAACTTAACGAAAAACTCTATGATTTTAATTAGTCATGTTTTGTTAATCAAACCAAAGCACAAACACCCATGGATGTCTTTTCTTTTATAAACGATTCGTTCAAGTTTCATATGCTTTCCGCCTTCCAAAGACGCGTCATTGATTTAGTGTAACACCCCCATTTTTACAATATAGCAGCGGAATCTAATCTGGGGTATTACTTCATGGATACAACAATCATAATCATAGAAAACAACTTAAAAGAGACGTTGTTGGAAAAAATTAGTTCTCATCATTATTATCAGGAGTTTTTTCCAAATTGCAGGTCCCAAAATCTAAAAACTTTATGTTTTGAATGATAACGTTCAGCCATCTTTCGAGTCATGCCAACTCCGTACCGCAACTTGCTTCATTACTTGAGAATATAAGCTTAAAAAGTCAACACAAGGTTTGAGGTGAAATTCATAGGTTTGAAATGTAGATTGAAATACCAGTTATAGTGTTATAATACTGTATTGCAGGGATAAGTATCATGGAACCTCTTTATATCATAAAGAACCGATCAAGGCGTGGGATCAACATTTGATAAATAGTTTGAATACAAGTCATAGAGTAATAATTGTACAAACATAATTATTATGGAAATGTTATTGTTATGATCTTGGGTCACGTTATTATATACCCGTTATTTGTAATAATTGCAACGAATACATTTATTATAGTAACTGTGTATTACTGGTATAGTATAGTCTGGTCTAAGCTCATGGCACACAAACTGACTAGTGTATATATATACCCAAAATGATGTGATATATATATAGAGAGATAATGGCCCTCGGTGTAGGTAATTGCCATATACCTATGAAATTCAAATATAGTGTGTTTGGTTACCTATCCGGCTAACACAAACAGGATTCGTCAATCCCGATAGATCTATCCACAATATTTGCGTTCACTCCGAAGAGTAATTAATGGTCCATGATAATGAGGGACTTTTGGCATAATGTAACTTAGACAGTAGCTGTAATAGTGTATCAGGATAGCATATAACTTGTAAAAACACTTGTATTCCTGGTTTAAGCATGTATAAGTCTTTGAAAAGTAATCACATTGTTATAAGATAAACGAGTATGTAAAAGAGTTTGTAACAAGCATGTATCCCCCTCGCGGGTTTATAAAACATGTAAATAAGTAAAGGCGAGGTTATGAACTTCACCTGATATGTAGATGCAATAAATATTTCAGAATGAAAGCTGACGACCTTATCACAATCTTAGCAGGGAATGTTGATATAATGAAATGATAGTAAATAGCCACGTCACACAACCTGAGTAGAATATGTCAAGTCTTAGGAAGATTGTACTTTAGAACTTTGGTTTAAGAGTTATGAGTTTGATTGAAGAGTTTGGAATTATTGTATCACTGTTCGGGCCATCATAATTCAGAAGTCATTCAGTAAACGTTTGAGGAGCTAGGGCACTTTAAATCGTAAACCCAACAACTCAGTCAGAATTGTAAATACCAAGATGAAACCTTTAATTTGAGCTCTTAGTATTGTAGGTACAATATAGCTTCCGGTATGATCGGTTTTTAAGCGTTTTATTCAATATCTTTCACTTTAATCCTTCATTATTAAATAAAATTTAATTCTTTAACATTTTATAAATATTAAATTACATTTATCAATAAATTTACATATTAATTTGTTATTTCCCATATCCATAATACCTTTTAAATCAAAAACTTCAAATTAAAACCAACCCTCACACCCCCTACCCAATTCAATAAAATATACTAAACTCCACATTTAACCTTTTCCCCTTCCCAAAACTACAAAACTAACAACCTAAAACACCAAATAAACCCCCTCCACACCACCCCCCAATCTATATAGAGCTTCTAACCAAACCCCCCACCAATCCCCTCTTCCAAATCATCATAACAAAACCCAAACAACCTCCAACACCAACACCACCCAAACCACATCTAAAACCTCAACCCCTTACTCATACATCATACCACACTCTCTAAATTCACTTCTCACTACCTCTCACTTTCCTACCCAAAACTTTAAACCCCCCAACCCTCTCTTTAAAACCTAACCAAAACAACAACCAATAACTAAAATATTATACAAAACCCCAACAATCCTCCATAATTCATCAACACCACACAAACCTACCACTACCCAATAAATAACAACACTCCCCACCCTCACCATATTGATATTTATTACTTAAATATTCCAAATACACCCCATTCTCCCCAATCCTTTATAAACATCCCCAACACACCCTATAATACAAACTTCAACATAACATACACCAGAATATACCTTATCTCCTCACTCCCCACTCCCTTTGAAATCTCATACACATTCACCACCATTAATATTCACTTGTACTAAATCTTTGATTATTTCCACACTAACCCTCCTATTATCTAAACACTTATTCTACACATCTTCAGCTGCATCCTACTTGAAACATCTTACATAATCCCCCTCAGTCACCCACATTTATCCCACAGAAAAGCTCGCCATTTGGTTTTTGAGAGAGAAGAGAAGCTTCAATTCTTTAGGGATTCACTTCTTGAACTTCTTTAATGATCCTAGGATCATAAGGGAGAAAAGGAATGCTGCCTATAAGGGTTATAGAAGAGGAGGTGTGGTGCGAGTTTGAATGAGTGCCCAAGAGCTCTATTTATAGTGTAAAGGAGTCTTGGTGACCAAGGTGAAGGGATGAGGTGTCATGGATCTGATCTAGCTGTGTTGGAGGGTCTAGGGAGGTGATATGGAGGTCTATAGTCATAGAATAGGTATGGTGGAGGTGATTTGGGGTGTTGTGGTGGTCGCAGCTGATTGAAGTAAAAAGGGAGGGATGTGGCTTCATTTGAGGCCAAGGAATTGTTTAAGCAAGTGAATAAGCTGTTTAGGGACATCTAGAAGGAATCCTTGGTGGTTATTTGCACATGGTAGGGTTTTAAATGGGTTAAAAATGATATAGAAAGGGTGCGGGTCAGATTTGGTCTCGACAAGGTTTTCAAAAGGTTTCTTTGCTTAGATTTCATACATAACGATAATGGATGGTTAGAATGTGTTACCAAGGTCTGTATATAAGTTTATTAGCAAAGTTTTGCATTTGGTTTGGGTTAAAACGGGTTTAAATTGAAGATATGAGGTCGCGGGTACCATTTGGTATGGTTTAGGGTTTTCGTGTCTTTTCTTGCTTATAATTCATGGTTAAAGGATTAAGTTTGGTAAATTATTGATCTTAGTCAGTGTATTAAGGATTAGAAATGATAATTGAGTGGTGGTTCGAGTTATAATGGGTCGAAATGGAAAGAAATGGTCGTGGGTTTGAATTAGGGCATGTAATGGACTTTTAGGGTTTCCAGGTTTTCTAATTCAAGTATATTGTCAAAGAAATGATAGATACTGATGGTTAATGATTTGTAAACTCATATTATGAGTTTACAATAGCTCATGGTTGCTTATTTGAGGTTGAATGGGTTAAAAACGAGAAAACAGGTTAAGTGATCATTTAGGGCTCATTTAGGGTTTCTTGGATTCGATTCTTGTATAAATGAAGTAGGATTATGAAATAATGATGGAATAGGATTGTCATGGTTGTATAATAAGTTATTACAACTTATTTGAGTATTGGTTAAGGTTTAAAATGGATTATAATGAAGAAACGGGTCATTGTGTAGTATTTAGCTCGGGTTAGGGTTTCTGACTTTTGAATTAGGGTTTTGAGTGCAAAAAGATGTATGAAAGTTTATGAATAGAATAATTAGGGTTTACACATTGTATATTGAGTGTAGTAGCTTGTACATAAGTGGTGGTGAAGAAATTGGAATGAAAACGGAGGTAAAACGGCTATTTTGGAGATCATGCTTAATGACTTGTACATTGAGCTTTTAGAGACTTGTACTTTGACTTGAAGAGATTTTATATTTCAAATGAGATGTTATATTACTTGTACATATGCTTTAGTAGCTTGTGCATTCACTTTAGATGTTAACCCTTCATGAAATTAGGGTTTAGAGGCATACGATAACGGTTTAAAGCCCGTTTTGATATAACGTTGCGAATGATACATTATAGGAATAATGTACTTTGTAAAAATGATATTATGATATTGACTTGATATATTATGATGATTGCTTGACATATATGAAGATAGGATTGTCATAGATAGGTTGCGTGAGCTCGTCTACTTTAGTTATGTAAGTTACATGACATACTGAGATATTGACAATGCAAGTAATGTAATAAAGCGAAAAATTTCCCCGTATAATTGTGATAATAGTAAAATAGGTTTTGCATTTGATGAAAATTCTTGGGTTGTTATAAACATCCCTTATGAGATAAGGCAGAACTAGACATAATCTGTTGGCCAAAATTTTTGCTATGATTTTGTAAACGCTCCCAATAAGACTTATAGGACGAAAGTCTTTCACAATTTTGGCATCTTGAATCTTGGGAATAAGGGCTATAAAAGAAGAGTTACATCATCTAGGGAAGTGCCCATTCACAAAAAAATCTCTGACAGCTTGAAACACATCATCATCAATTGTTGTCCAATACTTACGGTAAAATTCAAAGGAAAATCCATCTGGCCCAGGTGATTTGTCGGTGCCACAATCCCAAACAGCCCTTTTGACCTCTTCATAAGTAACAAGACGCTCCAAATCTTGAACTTGATCTGAAGATAGGCGAGTTGGAAAAGTGAAGTCAAAGCAGATACTAGGAGTTTGGATAGGCGAAAATTGATTCTTGAAATGAGTAAAAAAAATTCATTTTTGACTCTGTGAGGTTCCGAAATCCATTCTCCATTAGCAAGAGTCCCACGAATGGCGAGTTGGGATATCTTTTTATTCATAATACCATGGAAATTTTTGGAGTTTTCATCACCTTCATTGGACCATCGGATTTTGGCTTTTTGAGAAATCTCCATGGCGTTCCTATTATTAAGCTCCTGAAGATCATTAAGAAGCATGATTCTTTTGATAAGAATCTCATCATTACTCTTTCCTTGATCAATAAGCTTATCAACTTCTGAGAGTGACGACGTATCTATAACACTTAGAGTAAGGGGTTTGGTGGCTTAAGCCACAAAACAAAACAGACCCCACAGGTTGCCACATCAGCTTTTCACTCCCACTCAAAAATACCCTTTCACTCATAACACACCTTCACCTCTTCACTTGGGTCCCACCACTAACTAATTTTTTTTCTTTCAATTTTTTTCACACAAACATAATTCATTTCATTAAAATTAAAAATACAAACTACAATACATTTAAAAAAAATATTGCGAAATTCAAAAACTAATGCGAAAATTAAAAAAATACATCAAATTATACATAAACTAATATTCTTGTTGATGTTGTTGGCAAAGATGCTCAATGATATTACGTTGAAGCTTTGTGTGTGTATTTTTATCACGCAGTTCTTTGTCTTTTTTTCGTCGGAT
>BQNB010061207.1:0-30995 GCA_026074375.1 Tanacetum coccineum | reverse complement strand
GTCATTGAGAAATTTGTATGTTAAAAGATTATTGTCGGATCGAACGGTGGTAGAAAGAAATTGTGTTTTAATTAAGGTTTTCTTTTAAGTCTTGAGATTTGTTTAGTTCGGTTTCTATTAAATTTGACTAGTTCGTTTATCACTGCTGAAGACTAGATCAGTTCTCACTAAAAATGACTAGTTCGGTTCTCACTGGAAATGACTAGTTCGGTTCTCACTGGAAATGACTAGTTTGGTTCTTACTAGAAATGACTAGTTTGGTTCTCACTGGAAATGACTAGTTTGGTTCTCACTGGAAATGATTAGTTTGGTTCTTACTGGAAATGACTAGTTCGGTTCTCACTGGAAATGATTAGTTTGGTTTTCACTAGAAATGACTAGTTCGGTTCTCACTAGAAATGACTAGTTCGGTTCTCACTGGAAATGATTAGTTTGGTTCTCACTGGAAATGACTAGTTCGGTTCTCACTGGAAATGACTAGTTCGGTTCTCACTGGAAATGACTAGTTTGGTTCTCACTGGAAATGACTAGTTCGGTTCTCACTGGAAATGACTAGTTCGGTTCTCACTCGAAACCCACTTTTTCCAAAACTAAAAAAGATACGTTTTTGACGATTGTTTTCTGAAATTTTTTGTACTAAAAGTGTTACTAAGCCTATAGGGACAAGAAAAATGAAAACATTAAGGTTTTTAAGCCGAAAAATTTAAAATCAAGATTTTGACCTTTATAAAGCTAATGAACACAAATGAAAAAAAACTAAGAGATTTTTCTATGAATCTAAGCACACACACCTATATCCAAGGATACTAGATCAACGCTACCTATGTAGGTGATCCTTTAGTCTGGATTTTAAGCTTAAAAAATAAAGAAAAAAAATAAAAAACGAGCACTTTTTTGAAGAAAAACACACGAACCAAAACAAACTTGAAGAGAGGGAAAGAGGTTATTTTAGTGAGAGAGAGAGGGTTGGATGAACACTTAGAGAGAGAAAGTAAATATATATTGATGTGTGAAAAATGAACAACCAACCACCTCTCCAAGGCTTGGATAGGTGTTTATATACTTACAATGCATGGTGGGCTTGGGCTTGCATGTTTTTATCCATGGGCCTTTAGCTAACTAACTATGTAAGTTTTCAAAAATTACTTAACGAGCTAACGACAGTTATCTATAGAAGCGACCGACACTTTCCTAGGAATTTCGTATTCCTAACAGTGGGATTTGTCAAATGGTAGTGGGTTGACATTTGGGCTTTCGGGTCTAATAAAGGAAAATTTGATTGTTAGATAACTAAAACGGGTGAATGGATTTATAAAAACTTACAGAAATGGAAAATGGTCAACGCGATTAGTTATGGACATTGCTTGGTTAAACGCTTTGAAATGTTAGGACTTAGTCAAAAACTTGTTAAAGTCATTGAAATATAAGGTTTGAAAACCTTGGAGATCTTTTATGAACGAACGGGTCATGTCAAAATTTTATGGAAATAAAACACTTAGAAAATGTTTTGAAATGAATACTTGTGCAAACCGGCTAAAAGACAAAAAGTGACTTTTGTAAGCACTAAGTGATGAGATTAAACGATTTAATCCCGAATATAATAAGACGATAGGATTTTCTTTATACTTATTCCGCCTAGCCCGATAAAAAGACGAAATAATAATAAAATATTATTTTATTCTATTTTATTTAAAGTAACCATATATATATATATATATATATATATATATACATATATATATATATATATATATATATATATATATATACATATACATATATATATACATATACATATATATATATATATATATATACATATATACACACACACACACACACACACACACACATATATATATATATATATATATATATATATATATATATATATATATATATATATATTTTATATATATATATATAATATTTATTACTATTATATATATGGTAGAGTTATAATAAAAAGAGTGTTATAATAAAAAGGGTAGGAAGCCATCTCAACCGTTGGATTAGATTTGCAAGATCAAAAAGGCAGAGTGGCGTTATTGTAAATAAAGCAAACTTGAAGGGCAGATATGTACCTACCAAATTAGAAAAACCCATCGTCTTTTCCCCCATTTTCTTCTTATCGTTTTCCCCCGATTCACACACTTTTCTCTCCAATTACACACACTAATTTCACACAATTTTCACATACTAATTTCACACTAATTACACACACTAATTTCACACAATTCATACACTGATTCCGTCAAATCGATGATGAAGATGAATCTATTGTAAGTTGATCTCGAAAACCTAAAATTGTTACTGCATATTTTGTTAATTTTATTTTACTAAATTAGTGTTTTATTTTTTCGGTGCAATTAGAATAACTAAAATACTTATTGAGGTATTAGGTTATTTTTTGGTGATGCAATAGGTTATTATTGGAATGAATAATGCAGTAGTTGTTGTAAAGCAAGTACGTATTCATTTGTGGCACACAAGATTCAACTAGGTCACATGTAGGGTGTATGACTTCTTGAAAAGTGATTGTGATTGTATGTATATGACTGATGCAATATATTTATAACTGTGATGCAGTAGGTGTCCAGTTGGCTATATGACTGAATTAGTCTACGTGAGGTTGTATTATGTATCCAGATGTGTTTCTCTTCATGGTTGTATAAAATTGTGATGCACTAGCTGCTTAATTCTTGTGTATAAGGCTGATATAGGTTACGTATAAGTTGTATTATGTGCGAAAATGTGTTTGTATTCACTTATGTATGAATGATGCACCTTGTTTTGAACTGTGATGCACTAGCTTATTAATTCTTGTGTATAAGTCTGATATAGGCTAGATACAGGTTGTATTTTGTTAATACAAATAATGTCTAAAAATGTTATTTATATTTTTTGACCTCTCAACGTTTTGATCATAACAAAATGTAAAAACGTTTACGATAAAATTAAACGTTTACAAATTATTAATCGTAAAATTCCATTTCTAAATATTAGTAATCACTTAAGGTGTGAAAAATAAATCATTAAGCATGATTAGTGATCAAGAAAATATTTTTCTCTTATCCATTACATTTTTACAAAAGAATTTCATAAAATTAATTATACAAAATATTTTCTAATTAAAAAAAAGTTTTATTAAAAACTTAAAATTTGAAATTCAAAAATTTCCCCCATAACGGAAGCTTCTATACCAGATACAACATTCCCCAAAACCCCAACAAAAAGACAAAAAAGGGCTAGTCTACTAGCCCCCCCCCGCCCCCTCCAATATAGGCCTTGACACCCCATTATATAGCTGGGACCGCCGAAACTGTCCCCAGTGACCGTTGGATTTTCCTCCCTATAAATACTAGCTCTATGCCTCTTGCAGAAAATTTAGATCTCTTTGTCACGAAATTTTCAGATAACTTTCCTCTCACTAAAAATATTATTTCTCTTTCTAAATCTCTGATCACTAACATTCTAGATCTTGTTTTATAGTGATCTAATTCTCTTTCTTCACATCTCTACCCTCTCATTCAAAGTGCAAGAGAAGAACATTCGTATTCTCCAAATGAGAAATGAATTGTTATTTATGAGCTCTCCGCCTTTACATTTTAAGTACAAATCACTAGATCGTAATTATCTTGTGTATAGTGTGATTTGGAGTTGTGTGTAAATCCGATAGTGTATATTTAGAGATTAGTAATGATTGTGAAGTGTACATGGTTTCTAGCTAAGATTAGGACTTAACATTTAGCTAGTGTCAGCAAATAACTGAAAGCGACCGTGTACACGATTTCTTTTCTCCCCTAAAGCAGCTTGTTGACATAGTGAAATCTAGAGTAGGATACTCGAGGCGTGGAGTAAGGCGAAGAGGTGCTTGTAGCCAAACTATTATAAAAATCTAGGCGTCTTGGTTTGCATTGTTCTTTCTAATCTCTTTCATAATTATTGACATTGGTTTATCTTTAGCTTTAGTTTAGATGTTATATTGTTTGTTCATAATTGTGAAATTGGTTAAACATACAACTCGAAACTAAATATATGAAAGCAAACTTTTAAATACTTAAAAAATCAAACCAGTAAACTATTCAACCCCCCATTCTAGTTCCACAATTGTATCAGGAGCTCAGGCATTCAAGATTTTTAAAATAATACAGCATTTTAAGCTAGGATCTGATCTATGGATACCGGCAAATATCTAGAATGGCAATCTATGCAAAGACCACCATTTTTTAAAAGAGATGGTTTTATTTATAATGAAAAATAACGATTTAAGACATATTTAAATCAAAAGATCTAGATTCTTTGTCAATGTTATATTACCAACAAGTGATTTTCAACTATTGAACCAAAATCCAAAAACCAAATTAGATGAGTTATCCCTTTTGAAAACAAAGCGATGATCTTAAAAAGAGACTTGCCAAAAATAACGAAGCTACAAAGGTTCTATTATTATAATGGCTTTTGCCTAGAAAAAGAATAAGAAAGAATTTTCATGTGTAATATGGCTAAAAGAAAATTTGAAAACGATTGTTTAACACCCACTTAATGATAATCGTCAAGTCAAAGATAATAAGATCGACCTTTAGTTCAACAATATGAACAATTCCCTGTCATTTCCGAAGATGAATCTATAGATAAGTGCATTTTGCCTAGATTTAATACTATTTTACTAGTCTAAAAAGCTTTGATAAAGGTTACTATAGCAAGAATTATGTTAGGTAATTTGCCTTAGGGCTCTACATCCTAAATGGGATAGCAAAAGAACACAGCGATTGAAGAATCGAAAGACAGAACGTCATCTATCTCTTAAATGAACCATCATGAACCTAAAGTTCACGAAATGACATCAAGAAAGATTCTAAAATAGTCAAAGCAAAATTATGAAAGAAATCCTGCTTAAAGGCTAAGAAAAAACTAGTGATGAAGAGTGTTGGACATTCGTAAGTGAATACGAAGAATAAACGCCATGGTGGTAAAGAGACTTTCTAGAAGTTCTTCAAGAGAAGAGGTAGATTCGTGAGACAACCTCAGAACGACAAAAAGACGTTCCAAAGAAGCCAAGATGACAAAAACGGTAAAAATGATAGAAAATGCTTTAGATGCGGCGACCAGAATCATCTTATTGGTGAATGTCCAAAACCACCGAAAGACAAGAACCAAAGAGCATGATAGGATCGTTTAGCTCTAGTTTGTTTAGAACTTTACATCTAGGATTAATAACATTGATAACATATATGCACAGTGGAATTAAAAAAATAAAGAACAATGTTATGAACAAGGTTTTACCAAACATTCCAAGCCCCAATATTATTTGATCATAATAATACGGTTACATCAATGAACTGTAACAGGAATCATAAGATCCTTGAGGCTAAACTACATATGGCGTCTACATTCTTACGCTTGGAACACACACACACTTTCTTGGTGTTTACAATTTGACAAAAAAATAACACGACCTATATCTCTTTATATAATAGAGATATTAGGTTTACAAAGGAATAAGGAATTAAGAAAAAAACAAATCTCCTAACTTTTAAATAATTATGCTCTAGTAGCATCTTTAGTAATTTCCATCTTTTGAAGAATACCCCTTTTGTCTTTTAAGTCCTTCATCTTTCATATGTTTTGTCTTATCAACTCAAATATAATTCCAACAATCTTACCGCTGAGTTGATAATGACAAAACAAAATCATGCACGATCTTCATCCCTGAAGCTAATATATATGAAAGAATAAAACTATACCACCAAGGATCTACAAGTTGCAAATCATCTTTGTTAACGCCTTCTTTCCCCTTTGTCATAATCAAGATAGTGACTCTACTATATGCAAACTTAGATTTTGACAACCACAAACCACTAATCACACTTCTAATCTAGCTTCAATGTCAACCACCCCAAAGGCGGAAACTCGAGCGTAACGAGAAAGGATATCATCACAACACAATGGCGTCTATATATAGAGAATTCTACATGCAATAAATAAGCAAAGTATAGACACAAAGTGTCATAACAATACCCATAAAACTAACCAAAACCAAAAGGCGTCTTTATTGATGAAACGAAAGTTTCTCTCGCCAAAGAGAAAGACATGTAACAATTATCCATAATCCAAACAATGCAATATTTAAGACATAAAAGCAATAAACTCCATGACATCCTATGGTCTCTTTCTAGCCACTTCTCTCTAAACGTAACCCATTATGCCTGCACTTGAAAATGATGCTTAAACGTCAACATTAAGTTGGTGAGAGTCATAGGTTTAAGAAGGGAGAAACTCCACAATGCAACCTAAGGTCTCTCTCTAGCAACTTCTCTTAGTCTTAACATCCTCATGATGCTCACCTGGAAATGATGCTTAAAATGTCAACATAAAGTTGGTGAGAGTCATAGGTTTAAGACACACATAACAATCCTTTAAAACTAAATATTGTGATAAATAAAACATAGCATAGCAGGACATTTAAATGAACTATCATACAAGCTAACATGCAAACACACCAAACCATGTTGAGACGGTCACGCTCAACATCACAAATAAGGGAACGGAATGTGTCCCACGATCCATATCAAAATAGCAAGTAGCACATAACATACAATAGTCACGTATAGCCCATGCCTCATTTAAAACACATTATCACAGTAACTAAAACATTTCAAAACCTTTTTGCATCATTTCCATCCCAAATGTAAAAACATTATAAAGTAGGACTATGAAACTCACCTGATGCTTCAGCAATTCCAAACTCCTTGCACAAAACTAAACAATCAAGCAAACACATGTTACACGCGACTAAGCCAAAAGCTTATGCACATGTAACAATCATATGATGGATGTCTAAGGTGTCCAATACCCTCATGGGTCACCTCGACACCATGTCCAACCTTAACCAACATGTTTACACATTTTTCCAAAGTTTTACAATTTACCCGAAAACGCAGAATTTTAGTGTCACTTTACCATTTTTTAAACCTTACCTACTGAGCTTTATAAATTCTACCAAAAATCACGCATTCAATACCATGAGTCTACTAACTCCACGATTTTTCTACTAATTTATTTCCACTCTTTAATGCCTCAAAGAAAATCAAACTTCCAACTACTCAGATTCGGATCTGCTCGGACACTAAAAAGTTTGGACCTAAAAACCATACTTAGACTCCAAATCAGAAGCTCTCCTTTGGAGAGTTTTTAATAGACACATATAACTAAACTCCAGTAAGTTGGCTAATCCTAATTCGAATTTTAAGTAGGGGTTTTACACCTCACAATCTGACCTAAATCTGACCCGAATTTACTGCTTTGACAACTTTTCAGACCAATTGACTAACTTCCCGAACTCGAAATCGTTCGAGGCCGGACAATCTGGAAACTAGACTCACTGAGCTACATCATAGGCAAAGGAATCATAACAATTCATGCTTCTAACCTCTAGATATCATCAAAACAACACAGCCCTAAATTATGCTCAAACCTAAAACAAGTTCTAACGCTATCTAAACCCTAACGATTACACCAACGCGCATCTAATTAATTACCAAGAACCCTAATTAGTATATAAACTTTAATTTACAGAATATTATGAAACCCTAGATCCACCATAACTCTTGTTACATGAATTAAATCAATAATTAAACTAATTAAGAAAACTAAACATACCTTAAAGCTTGTTTTCTTCACAAAATCAAAACCTTAATTTTTCTTCTTCTTTTCTTGAGGTATTCGGCCGACTAATGCAAGAGGAGGGGAGGAAAATTTCGTTCTTAGGGTATTATGGGTTAGTATATATAGGATACAAAATTCCCTAATTAGAGTCCTAGTTAAATTGGGCTTTGATTTTCTTTTTTTTTCTTTTTTTACCAAAACCGGCCGAATATATGTATGCATATATATATTTTTTATTTTTTAATTCCTAATTAGAGTCCTAGTTTAATTAGGCTTTTATTTCCTTTTATTTTCTTTTTTTCCTAAAATTCGTATTTACTATTCATGTATAAATTTATTTATTTTAATTAATTTATTTAATTACTTCAATGCATTAAGTTTTTATTTAAAACCTAAGATAATTTGTTAAAAACTTTTTTTCTTAAAACGCTACTTCACTAACTTATTATAAATATACTTTTTATTTCACCAAACCAATTTCTATTTTTAGATAGTCCATTAAAACTATTATATTTTACAAAAACTCATTTCCCCCCCCCCCCCCCTTTTTCTATAGGGTCATATTCTTACACATTTATATACAACGCTTAGAACTCCAACATATTACAAACAACACTTCACTTTCAAAATTGCCAGCTCATTTCATTATCACTATAAGTGGATCAACATGGAAGTGTCTCAACATAAACCTCGAATCTCTCATCATTGAGATGAATACTCAACTCAAATGATTAACACACCCAAACAAAGCCATCTAGAGAACTCTAAAGACAACAAAAACTTAGCCAAATTCTAAGGAGGGAGTCTGACTATCCTGCTCAATAACGAGTGTTACAGCATCTCCTTCATTTAGGAAATCTCATCCTGAGATTTAATTAGTCGATTCATCAGCACGATCAACAAACAACTGAGGGTACATTTGATTCTATATAACTCTCTCGTGTCTACCAATGAACTAGGACACTTTAGAAAAAATTCCAACGAACTTTCACAGCAAATCCTACTACGCTTTAAACTCTAATTCACGTTAATTTCCTCTATGGTTCATCACAAAGAAGAGTGTTTGTTCGACCTTAATCTAGGTACATGGCTATGCAAACTAGCATCGCAAAACTTCTTTTAGGTTTTGACTCATGAAAAGTGTCTGTACTCATCCAATTCCTTAAGAAATTATCACCGAATAAGTACAGGACCGATTCTTTTAATATCTCATATGGCCTACCTTATTCGGTGCCTAACTTACCCTTCTTTCCAAAATGAACCACACCTTTCCAAGATGACACTTTTAACATCACACGATCTCCAACCTCAAACTCTAACAGTTTGCGTCTATTATCGTTATCTCTTTTGACGATATCTTGGCGCTTTGAGCTTTTTCTTTTATCAATACTACCTATCTGTCGTATCTTGAGACTAAACTCAGGCCCAGTCAAACCACTCTCTCCAATCTTGTCAATAGAAAGGCGCCTATATTTCATTCCATACAAAGCTTCAAACGGAGCACACCAAATGCTCAAATGATAACTACAACAAAATCAATAACACATGCCCTCATTATTATCTTCCCAAAGTATGAATTCATCGTTACTTTGTCCATCCGCTTGAGGATGCTACCCAGTACTTAAAATCTAATGTTTTCTCTTAACACTTTTATGAAGGTCTGCCAAAAACCATGAGGTAAATCATCTCCTTCTCAATCTGAGATTGATCATCACCAGAATTCATTCTTGTATTATCTCATCAATATAAATCATTGCCAACTTCACATCTTGAAATCTTCTTGTATAGCTAGAAATTGAGCTAACTTGGTCAGTCTATCGACCATCACCCAAATCACATCATACTCACTACTTTGACCTTAGAAATTAGTGATCAAATCATGTGTGATCTTCTCGTTTTCATGCATAGTATATAGGCTGTTGCAGCAAGCCAAAAGTCTTTGACATTGCAGCCTTCACCTCTTAAACAAGTCCAAAATTTGCTAACATAGATAGCTATATCCTTCTCTATTCATGGCCACCAATACATGTCTCCAAGGTTATAGTACTCTATCCATCTCTTGATGTACCAACTACTTGATGCATGGGCCTAATCCCTTTAACTTCTCCATTATAATTAAATACATCCTTAAATACAAACTCTAGTCTTCTTTCCTTCCATCTGTTGATAATAAAACATGTAGCCTTTCTGCAAGTGCGTTATCTTGCTTGAGCGCCTCACTTTGGGCTGCTAGTATTATTCCTGTTACTCTATACTGAATGGTCATAGCCATCGCTTCAGTAACGTCTAAGGTTGCACTCGTTCCTTCTTGGTGGTAGCGAATTTCATACTCATTACTCACTCTACAATTAATCATAAAGTTACTAACCATCATATGCCTCTTTTCCATTGTTGGTCAAGGTCACCGCAACGCGTTTCTTCTACCTTGACGGTCCACCCCTCATTAGGAGTAGAACAATATATTGTTCCGTAAACATTTGAAATGGATAGTCATGAAAGTGCTCTTACTCGTCTTTGCTTTCTCTCTCCCTTTCTACTCACCGAATCAACCATACATTTGATTTTCAAAGCGTACACAAATCATTCTTCAAGGTCTAGAAGCACGCTGCTCGTTCTGCGCCCACACTAATACTTATGATTTCTCGCAATTAGGAAGAAGGGGTTTAACAATATTAATAAAGAGTTTGCGATTGAAAACGTTGGTAAGATAACTGCCCATCCTAAGAATAAACATATCTCGAGATGGTGTCGTAGGTACTTCCCAATTCTTCGTGCTCACACTAGTAACCCTTAGCATACAACTTATCCTTCCTAGTACCAACCCACACACCATACAAATAAATCATGCTTTCTTTTTAACAACGACACTGGGTGCTCCTCACGGAAATGACTAGGTCGTATGTAACCCTAGTGTGTTGACAACTTCGAAGTTGTTCAGACACTTCTTGATTTCCAAGGGTGTTAGACGATAGGAGTCTTCTTATCTGATGTCACTCCATGAACCAAATCCTATGCGGAAATCAACTGTCGTTGTGGTGGTCATCAACAATCTTCGGAAAACATCAATAAATTCGTAAGTACGGAAATATCACTCAATTTTGGGTTCATCTTATCTTTGTTTTAACTAATGTTTCACGACTCCTTGAGTACGTTCACCATGAAACCTAAAGTATACCATCACTTACCAATTGGTATTCTAACCACTTCTCATGACATATATCACAAAAAAATTCCTCTGGACAACCCAGTCTATTCCCACTATCACATAAACCTTCCATATTAATACGATATCATCGAACTCCAAAGGGTTACAACATCGAATAGGATAAAAACGAATATCGAGTCAAAGGTAGAATGCATATAGGAGATTCCACATATGCAAGTAGACGTGGATAAAATGACAAGAGAATCCTTTGAAAGAAAGGATACGTATATGCACCGAGCGAAAACGCAACGAAAGAAATCAATAGACGTACCACGACAAATGAACACATAAAAAAAAATATCCAATAGAACCAGACGAAAATTCTTTATACCAATTATCGACTTTACTCGAAAGACCAAATTAAATTTATTTTTATAAAATCAATTTAAATTAAGAAAGTCACTTTAAGTATAAAAAATCTTTTTAAATAAGAATAAAAATTGTCTTAATTTATTCTTTATTAAATTCTTTGGTTGTTCATAAAAAAATCCTAGAGTAATGGTTATCCCTGATGGTATATGTACGTTAACCACGATCGGAATCACTTTAACCCAGCTTTTTATAATTAAATAAATTTTATTAAACACTAAACTTTTTTAATATCCTATTTGTATAGACATTTAAAATTTCTATTTACAAAGATCATTTTAAACACAGTTTTTCTTAAACACTAACACAATACTTTAAAAGGAGTTTTATAATTAGACATCAATTATGAAATATGTTACTCAAACAAAAGACACCATAATACCAAAAGGGATCGTAAAACACCGTACAGATTAACACACTTTATATTGTTTGTAATCGAAAGAAAATACCAGGGAATCCATATACTCAAATAATCATAAGATACTCGTACAAGAAAACTCTTGCAAGATGTTACGCACCCAAAAGAAAAGTAAAGGTTTTATCAAAATAACGATCAAAGAGCAACCTATAAACATCGATACTAACATGTCGCCTCGGGTTATGTCACCAAGGGATATACAATAGAAGGGAGGAAATGATCCACACTAATATGTTAGGAAACTAATTAGTGCTTATAAGTAATCCTTGATACTCATACGAGTAATCATGAATGAAAGGACAACTAAAAAACGCGCCTATATCTGAAAGAGCAGATTACTGAACACCAATATACAATTGTATCGTCAATAGGAAAATCGGGTATCCTTACTACACCAAAAGTTACGATGAAGGGGGATGCTAAGCTTGGATATTAGAGAATTCCATAAAAACAACCGAGCAAACAAGCGCACCTCTATAATAGCAATTCTAGGTATCCACAAATACAAAATAGCAGGGAAACATCATATATATAAACTCAGTTAACATATCCTACCAATTAGGGTAAGGAGGATTATTTATAACTTTTAAATCGTTCTTGCTTTAAAATGAGCATTAATTAAAATTTTCCATTACCATCTTACAACCAAACACAAATAAATAGCAAATCAATGGTCCACAAGTACTTAGTGTGAATGATGCTTTATAATTATGTTGGACAACATAATTATAAGTGGCTCCTTTCAATGTGTACTTACTTCCAAGATTACCCATATCAAATCATAATTCACATATAAGACATATACCACATGCACATTTAAACCACCCAATTCAAACATAAAAGGATGCTCATCATAATATTTTATATCAAATTAAAATCGAAACGACATAAAGGAACGACTTTCGACTCATCCAAAATAAAAATATATCTGAAATCAACAAAACAAAAACCATTACTATTAACCTTTCCAACCTCGCAACACAACTCCACCATCTATTTAACTCATTATACTATTGTCCCCAAATTCCCTCCAAACACCTCAACCACCTACATCTCCCCCCCCCAAAGACAGACGACGAACACACCCAAACCCCCAACACAATACACACGACAAACGTCCACCTATCACTTCTTTGGAACCACATAGTGACAACAACCGAAACTACCCTATGGGCACAGGTAGCCCCTAGGACTATCTTAAGTGTTGGTTAGCCCACAAATAACCTCACAGCACACGAACATCAATATATTATCATATTCATATAGTGGAGGAAAATAAACTTAATGGACAACTTCAGCAATATAAAATATATAAGCTATGCAAAAAAATAGAGGGGAAACATAGCAGTTATAATATTAAACACTTAAGCCCTAAATGCATCTACATGAAGGACCCCTAGGTTATAGTCTAGGCTCAACCACCTACTTCTCTATAACCAATTGCATCTGATACAATCTGTAAAACGCCAAGCGGAAAAACGCGAGGCGTAACGAGAAAGGATATTATCACAACACAATGGCGTCTATATAGAGAATTCTACATGCAACAAATAAGCAAAGTATAGACACAAAGTGTCATAACAATACCCATAAAACTAACAAAATCAAAGGCGTCTTTATTGATCGAACGTTGAAGTATTCGCCAATAAAAAAGAATGTAAAACAATTATCCATAACCTAAACAAGGCATATTCCAGACATAAAAAGCAATAAAATATATGACATACCTATGGTCTATTTATAGCCTATTCTCTCTATCTTATCCCATGATGCTCACCTGAAAATGTTGCTTATATGTCACATAATGTGGGGGAGAGTCATAAGTTAAGACCGCCAAAAACTCGCTTTGACATCACTGTGATAAATCAAAACTATAGCATAGCAGAACATATAACGAACTATCATACAAGCTAACATGCATCACATCAAACCACATTTGAGCCCTCACGCTCATACTTCACAAACATATCCCTTATCACAAAAATGAGCCAATACGCTCACTATTAAACAATCACAACAATGAGGACGTTCAAGGCTCACTATTAATCTATCCACAACAATGAGACGATGAGTCACTTTCTATCAATCATCAATGGCCTGAGACGGTCACGCCTCAAGGGCTACAATAATCCTATATATATTAGCAAGTAGCACATAACATACAATAGTCTCGTATAGCCCATGCCTTATTTAAAACACATTATCACAGTAACTAAAACATTTAATCATAGCATCCATTTTCACCCAAGAAAACATAGAAAAGGGCTATGAATACTGATTGGTGCTAAAAGCAATTCCCAAAATCTCGCACAAAGCTAAACAACAAAATAACATGTGTTACACGCTACTAAGCCAAAAGCTTAAGCACATGTAACAATCATATGATGGATGTCTAAGGTGTTTATTTACCCTCATGGGTTACCCGACTACATGCCCTACATTTAACATTTGTTTACATACTTTATTCAATGGTTCAACGATTTCCGAAAAGCAGATTTTAGTGTCACTACAAAAAACCACCCCACATCAAAAACCAAAAACCCCAACCATTATCCCTATCAATCTAAACACCACAATACTCGAATAACCAACAAACCATACAAAACCTATACCAACCTAAATCCCACAATAAAACAAACAGATTTCACTAAATATACACCAACGAAACTCCTACCAAACCATACAAAGCCTCAAATCAGAAGCTCTCCTATGTGATTTTAATAGGACCATAGAATAAACTCCTGTGGTTTGATCTAATCCCTAATTCGAATTTTTTAGTGGTGGGTTTCCCCCTCCCCACCACAAAACTGACCTGACATGTAAATATGACCACGATAATGACCCCCCAACATTTTTCAATGGACTTTTGACCTTAAAAACATTCGCGGCCGTATTATATGGAAACAGGACTCACTGAGCGTCTTCATAGGCACAGAATTATATGCACAATTTCTCATGCTTCTAACCTCTCAGATTATTCACGTAAAACAAACAGCTTTAATTTCGTGCTCAACTTAAATAAAAGGTCATAACGCGATCTAACCCTAACGATTCACCAACATCGAATCTATTGATTACTAAGATAACCTAATTAAGATTATAAACTTTTAAATTTATAGAATATTATGAAACCCTAAATCTACCATAACGCTTGTTACATGAATTAAATCAATGATTAAACTAATTAAGAAAAACTAAACATACATTAAAGCTTGTTTCCATCAGAAAATCAAAACCCTAAATTTTTTTCTCCTTCTTTTTCTCTTAGGATCGGCCGAAAAAGCAATAGGGGGGTTTGGGATTTTTTTTGTATTTATAAGCCCCTAGAATAATCCTAGATAATTCTTAATTAAAGTCCTAGTTTAATTAGGCTTTTATTTCCATTTTTTCTTTTTTTTTCCTAAAATTCGTATTTAGTATTCATGTATAAAAAAATAATTTTTTTAATTAATTAATTACCTTCAATGCCTTAAGTTTTTATAAAAACCTAAGCTAATTTGGTTAAACCTTTTTACTTAAACGCTACTTACTAAACTTTCTAAATATAACTTTCATTTAACTCCAAACCACATTCTATTTTAGAAAGTCCATTAAAATCTCTTATTTTTTACCAAACTCATTCCTTCTCATAGGTTCTATTTTTCAACATAATCAAGGCTTAGGACATCCACTATTAACCAAAACTACTCGTCTCAAATGCCACTCATTTCATTATCACTATAAGTGATCTAAATGGAAGTATCAAAACTAACTCAAAATCTCATCATCATTGAAATGATGCTCACATCAAAATGATTAACAACCACCCAAACAAAGCCATATAGATCACACATAAAGCACACACAAATATTTAGCCAATTCTAACGGATTGACTAACCTGCTCAAATCACGGGTGTCACATCCAACGACTCAAATTACCCTCCATGACGCGCCTTAAGATAAATGAACTTGAGCAGTAGAAACTTAAACTAGCAGTAGTAATAATGACTAGTAGTAGTAAAAACCTTCACCTTATGTGGTGCATGTAAATGGTTAAACATTTTAACAATAAGCTTCCCCTGAAACCCATATGTTAACCATTTCTTGAATCTTCAATTCTGTAGGCTTTATGTAATGATTACTGATGAAGAAAACTAAGTATAACGAACTTGATGCTGAAGTAGAATAACCCAAACTTGTGTCTTATATCTTGTACTATCAACGTGACGTCAAACTCATACCAAGACCAAAGTATAAGTAGATCGCAACTCTTGAAAAATTCATTTTATGAACCACATAACCTAAGGTAATAAGCAAATGTGAGTTTGAGCTCATAAGAAAATCACATTTACTAGATAGTCAGTCTTCGGTCATCGTTTCTAAGCACGAACAAGTTATCTCTAAACGTTGTTGCTCCGTTTAAGATATGATAAAACACAAACATGTGAAACTCCACTTCATCGTCAAATAGGTGATAATTAACCATCTTCGTAATCAATTAATCCAATAATATACGAGCCTTTTAAACGTTTAAGAACATTTAAAATCATAAATCCTTCTGTTTATTCAAGAATCTTCTGAACAAACTAACAATCAACCTTTGTGTGTGTTGGAACCAACATGTTCTAAATTGAAAACCAAATCAAAACAAAATCAAACATTCTTAAGTTATGTGTTTTTGAAATTGTCATTCAAATCCTTGTTGATGATATCTTCAAACAAAATCAGTAAAACTTGTTTAATCGCATTAGTAATTATAACACAAACTCTTACTAATTTTCTAATTTAAATATTCTAAACTACAAGCATCATATTAATCTAACCCTTTTAAACAAATAATATATAAACTTAAAATAATATAACAACAAAAAAACCAAAAAAATTAATCTTCCTTTTAAACTCAGTCCTCCCCCATAATTTATCCCTACTCCACAAACACATACTCCAAAAACAACCTCTCTCTACAACTCCACATATACTACAACTAAAATCTACCCAACCCCCACAACCAACTCCTACAGACCACACATAATTCCACACCAAAAACACATTAAACAAATCTCACCCCCACACCCATCCCCATATAAACCAAAACCACAAAACCCCAAAAAAAAACCACACAAAATAAAAAAATATATAAAAAAAAAAAAAAAAAACAAACCCAAAAAAAAAAAAACCCAAAAAAATATTATTTTTATAAATTTTTTTCTATTGCTACTATTACCTTCATGTGTGTATTCGTCAATCAACATCCAAGCCCATTTAATTCATGCTTCGAATCAGAATATAGAAGTTCCTAGTACAGCTTTAATGTTTCCTGTGACAACACTAAGAATATCGTGACAGCAGTATTAACCACCTCCTCCACCCCCCCCCCTCGCAAAGCCAAACCAAAAATACCTAAACCGAACGTTATTATAACCACTTATAAACGAACCACTTTGCATTATTTCTTCCCATAGCTATTAAAGCGACACTTTAAGTGTCACTAAATCTTTTACTAAGGTTGTCACTAATTCTTCATTTCTCATTAAACGCTAATGATTCTTTTTATAGAATATGTTTCCAAAGAACTCATTAAATAAGAAACCCAGAAACACAATCAGCAACATCTAGTTGTACACCCCCACTCACACACATAATTGTAGGACAAACTTTCTGTTAATCGATTTAGGGTGCTGAATAAAACCTAATTCATCGATTCGACATGTTTAACAAGACAGAAAATTCGTACTTTTTCTTCACTAGATTACGGACACCTAAAACTAATTGTAGATCTAGATCACGAGCGCCACGAGGCTCTGATACCACTGTAGGACTGTTTAGCCTCTTATTTGTTCTAGCAACTTTACAATCTAGGTTAATAACAATGATAAAATTTATGCCAAGCAGAATTAAACAAATAAGAACAATGTTAAACAAGGTTTTACCAAACATTTCATGCCCTAATATTATTTGATAAGAATAATACGGTTACATCAATTAACTTGTACAGGAATCTTAAGATCTGAGGCGTAAACTCTTTGGCGTCTTACATTCTTACGATTGGTTACAAAACACCCACACTTCTGGTGTTTACAATTTGATACACAAAAAATAACACGATCTATATCTCTTTATATAATAGATATATTAGGTTTACAAGGATAAGTATTAGGAAATAAACAAATCTTCATAACTTTTATAATTATCTTTAGCGACATCTTCTGTAATCTTCTATCTTTGAAGAATTCTCCTTTGTCTTTTAATTCCTTCATCTTTCTCTATTAATATCACAACAAAAATAAATCAACAGGCATGTTCGGAAGGTTCTTGGAGTGATAGCGGTGAAGAAGATGATGAGAAAATCAATAATGAAACGTGTATGTAGCTCAAGCATCAACGTGAGGTATGTCCGAATCCTTCTACGTTAGTGATTGAGAAACATCCCAAATAATGATTAGTGACGCAAAATGAAAATGAAAATTATCCACCTTGGTTTAAAGATAATCACTAAATATTTAAAAGTTAAAATCCACTAGAAATTAATTTAGAAAAGAACTTAGTGTTCTCAAAAGAAAAGTGTATACAACTCGAGAACGAGAAAAACACGGGAGTTGATCTCGGATGTACTAGGTGTCAATTGCTTAAAATTGAGAATGAAAAACTCAAAGAGGAAGCCTTTAGATTAAATAAATTTGAAAAGAGTACACATTGTCTAAATAAAATTTTAAGTAATCAAAAACCCTCCGGTGAAAACTTAGGATTAGGGTTTAATTCATTTGAAGCATCATCTAGTGGAACTAAAGAAATAAAATTTGTGAAAGCTCAAAAAAAGGCATCCTCTGATGGAGGTCCCATAAATATGGGCGGCCCTAATAGTGTACAGGCGGCCCCCAAAGCAATTACGGGACCGCCACCAGCAGTCATGCTTGGATCTGAGAAAAGTGTGTCTTTTCAAAAATCTATTTTGGGTCCTAGACCAAAACACATAATAGTAAACAATGTTAAAGTTCCCATTGCTAGTGACAATGAAGTTAAACAATTTTATAAGCCATTATCAAAACCCGGAGTTGGATTTTCAAAACCTAATTTTAGATCAAAAACTCCACCACCTAGAAGAGTCACAAATAATTATTATCGTCCTAAAACACCGCAACCAAAAAGAAACATTGGTCGACAAAATCAACCTCGTGGCTTTCCCGTAACTTGGAACAACTTCCCACGTCAAAGTTACATGCCATGGGAAATGTGTCTTCCATTTTCACATCCCAACCAATTGCATCAAATGCAAGGGATGTTTAGCACTAACAACTTTGGACCCATGAGATATTGGGGACCAAATGTTTGAGGTGTTGCCTTATATAAATAGATATGCCTTGGAGTCGACTTGGAACCCGATGAGTGGATAAAGGATAGCGGATGCTCCAAACACATGACGGGTAACCGAAAGCTCTTCTCAAGCTACAAGGCATACAACGGAGGTAATGTTATTTTTGGTAGCAATCTTCGCGGTAACATCATTGGCAAAGGTACGATTTTGAATGACTCTCTCAAAATAGATAATGTAGAACATGTAGATAACTTAAGATTTAACTTGTTAAGTATAGGACAAATATGTGATAATAAGTGTAGAGTAACTTTCTCTGAACATGATAGTGAAATCACTAAGGATGGTAAGGTCATAGGTAGAGGTATTAGGAAGAAATGCTTATATGTGATGAAATTAAGAAATAAGCCTAAAGACCAAATTTGTCTAGCAACGATTGATGAAAATTCCACGTTATGCCATAGGAGATTAGGTCACGCAAATATGCATCTTGTTCAATCGTTAGCATCTAAGGAATTAGTTAGAAACTTACCTAAGCTTAAGTTTGATCAACACTTCTGTAATGCTTGCAAAATTGGAAAACAGGCTCACGCTAGTCATAAGGCTAAGAATATAGTCTCAACGAATAGATGCTTAGAACTTCTTCATATGGATCTCTTTGGTCCATCCACCGTACGGAGTTACGGAGGAAACTGCTACACCTTAGTCTTAGTAGATGACTACTCTAGGTATACTTAGACTAGATTCCTTAAGGATAAAACCGAAGCCTTCGATTAATTCGAAATATTTAGTAAGAAAAATCAAAACCAATTAAGATGTACAATAGTGTCAATAAGAACCGACCACGGTAGGGAATTTGATAATGAGGTGCAATTTGGAGAGTTTTGTAATGCAAATGGAATTACACATAACTTCTCCGCTCCACGCACTCCTCAATCAAATGGCGTGGTTGAAAGGAAATATAGGACACTTGTAGGACTATGTTGAATGAGCAATCGTTACCACAAAAGTTTTGGTGTAACGCCGTAGATACTTCAATATACATTCTCAACTGAATCCTAATTAGAGCCATCCTAGGAAAAATACCTTATGAGCTCTTGAGAGGTAGAAAACCTACTCTTGATTACTTTAGAGTGTTTGGAAGTGAGTGCTTTATTTTAAACACTAAAGACTACCTTACTAAGTTTGACCCAAAGTCATACGAAGGTGTCTTTTTAGGTTACTCCCAAAATAGTAAAGCCTACATCATCCTTAATAAACACACTAGGAAAATCAAAGAATCACTCAACGTGACATTCGATGAAACTCCTCCACCCTCTAAGACATCACCCTTGTGATGAATGACTTAGAGAAGAAGAAGCAATTATGGATGCCCGAAAAGAAAATCTTAGAAAATTGACATAGAGGATGAACATTAGAGATTGAACGAAGTATCAATATTAAGGAATCTAGAAACCATCCATTAGAAAATGTCATAGGAAACCTTAACCAAAGAACCCTTAGGTCACAAGCCCAAAACCAAAGTAACTTCTTTTGTTTTATATCAACTATAGAACCTAAGAATGTGAATGAAGCCTTAACGGATGAAAGTTGGATAATCGCTATGCAAGAAGAATTAAATCAATTCATTGCTAACGATGTTTGGGAGTTAGTTCCACAACCTAGGAATATGACAATCATAGGAACTAAGTGGGTGTTTAGAAATAAGTTAGACGAGAACGGTATTGTTTCTCGAAATAAGGCTAGGTTAGTTGCTTAAGGCTATAATCAACAAGAGGGCATCGATTATGATGAAAACTTAAGCCCCTATTGCAAGACTTGAGTTTTTAGAATACTTAAGCTTATGCTTGTGCTTTAGATTTTAAGCTATTCCAAATGGATGTAAAAAGTGCATTCCTGAATGGTTTTATCAATGAGGAGGTATACGTGGCACAACCTCCAGGATTCATTGACTTTGAAAAACCGGATCATGTTTATAAACTTAAGAAAGCTTTATACGGTCTTAAACAAGCACCCAAAGCTTGGTATGATAGATTAAAAGCTTTTATTATTAAACATGGATATAAAATGGGAATGATAGATAACACACTTTTTACTAAGAAGAAAAGTTCAAATCTCATCATTGTTCAAATATAAGGTCGATGACATTATATTCGGCTCGACTTGTCAAGACATGTGTTATGAATTTCCAAAATCATGCATGAACGAGTTCGAAAGATAGAGTAAGCATGATGGGTGAACTAAACTTCTTCCTTGGATTGCAAATAAAACAAATGGAAGATGGAATCTTCTTTAATCAATCTAAATATATTAAAGAAATGCTTAAAAAATTTGGCTTAGAAGATTCTAAACTAATGAAAAAGCCCATGTCCTCTGATACTAAACTCACGAAAGACGAAGAGTATAAGTCGGTAGATAGTACCAAGTATCGAGGCATGATAGGTAGTTTATTATACCAAACGACAAGTAGGCCCGATATCATGTTTAGTGTCTACCTTTGTGCCCGCTTCCAAGAGGATCCCAAAACCTCTCATCTTGAAGCGGTTAAGCGTATCTTCCGATACATTAAAGGCACTACGCACTTAGGATTATGGTATCCTAAGGGGACCGGCATAGAAACGGTAGTATATGCCGACTCTGATCATGCGGGAGATTATGTGGACCGAAAGAATGTTGTTTGACATCTTGGTTCTTGAAGAAACAAACCACTCTTGCTATATCCACTACTGAAGCCGAATACGTAAGCGCCGGAAAGGCATGTCAACAAGAACTATGGATGAAATAAGCTCTTATCGACTACGACGTACGACTCGACAATGTCCCGATCATGTACGAAAATAAAGGCACGATTGACCTTAGCAAAAACCCGGTGTTAAACACAACTCGAACCAAAACATATCCAAAATTTCGTCATCACTTTCTTCGGATAATTCTAGAATGGGACATATCTCTATCGAAAAAGTGCCGTCCGTTTACAACATCGTTTGACATTCTTTAACGAAAACGCCCTTAAACGTGAATCGTTTAATTATATTCGTCTTGGTTAGAAATGAAGAACACATCCATAATTTTGTTAGTCACCGGCTTCAACGCTTCACCTTCTTCTATCTCGATTCTAAATCCGCAATCCAAACTCCGCTCGTCGTGACAATTTAACAACTTCATCCGAAGCTTGTTAAATACCTTTAATTCATAAAATGCAAACTAATTAGTCACTCTTCCTTGTAAATTCGTGTAACATTTCACATTTTCAGGTCATTCTATACCGACTTCATTTATTCATTTATTATTTTTAGGCTTTGCGCGTTTAGCTTTTAATATTTACAGCTAATACTAAATCCGATAAACTAAAAAGATCATTTAACATAAAACGAGGATCAAACAATTAAATTTTTACGTCAAGTAAGGTGATATAAAGTTATTAGAATGTTAATTTATATAACTTTAAACTGCCTTTTTACTTATATTGGTTACGTAAAACGTTTACGTAACGCAATAAAACTACACTTTTGCATGCATGGCAAACCATAAACCTACCTACACTTCAACAAATACCCACTAATACCCACAATACTCAAACAAACTCATAAAAACCTTGCCTAATTCAGCCCCTAGACAAAAATTATGTATACATACACATGCATTTGGAAATTAAATCAAATGAGCCAACAACTATCCACTACAAGCCTTAAACAATTATATCTTTTAACCAATGGACTAAGAACCCTAAAAATCAACTTCTATGTCTAGTTTTGAGCCATAAGAGCCGGTTCAACCTCAAACCACCATTCACCATGCTTAATTCCATTTAAATCACATTACACAAAACCTTCAAGTCTAGAATCAACTCATGAGCATTTTATGACATTCCATTCACTTCTTTACCAAATTTATAAACTCCCTATACTTGTATTCATATATATACACGACATACACACTCTTCCATCACTACACCATCTTAAACATTCAAATAAATTACCTACACTTCCCACTAACAACATAAATTACCATTTCCTTTACACAATGGATCAAAGACTCAAAACCATCAAACCTTGTCCCCAAGCTTGCCCATAATCGGCATGAAATAAGGAAAAGAGAAAAGAGAAGGTGTCTCCCATGCTTGAGCTCTAGTCACATCATAAACATGCCTAATTCTTACACAACCTTCACCCTAATACATTAGTTTAATCACAAAGCCATACCTTGTCTTCTCTTTTGACACCATAACCGGTTACAACCATGAGGAAACCAAAACCATTTGTTAGATTTGTATTAGTGGTATTATACTTCCATGTTATGCTATAAATAAGAGTGTCAAAAAGTGCTGAGTACCCCACATAACACCTCTTTAACAAACAAGATAGCCAAAAGCCCACATCTCTTGTCTCTCTGCTCACTAATCAAATAGCAGCCCCACCCTTCATAGTTTCAATCCTAAACTGTTTAAGTATCTAATATCATTAAGAAGTAAACCGAAGGTGCATTAAAGTTCTTGGTTGGTAATTGCAAGAGCATATAACAAAAGTTCAAGGATAGGGTTTCTTCTAAAGGGTTTTCGAACCTAGGGCTTAAACCCATAAGGGGGGTTTAATTCTGTTCATCAATATCAAGCATTCATTTTATTTTTTAATTTTTTTCAAGGATACCTAAACCCTAATCTTTTCAATAATTTCATTCATGTATTATAGAATTATGTGTAGTTAAGTCATCACCTAGGAAACTTTACAAGTTTATAAAATGTATTTACATGTTGGATCATATCCCCTTAGCTGGGGATGCAGAGGGATTTGAGACTGATGAGGCTGCACCTACACGTGTACCATCACCTAGATGGCACACTGTTAGGATATCTATCCGACCCAAGGCACCTATGCCTTTTTACCCATCAGAGAGAGAGGGTCAGAGACTCTTGCTTTAACCCACCATCCACCACCATCACCAATTCATCATCACTATCGACCAACCCTCTGTAGAGAACGCCCGCCCTTGCTAGGTGTTTAGCTTCACATGCACTCCATCATCTCCAACTTCCTATCAGTTACATCACCCATATGGAGCCCTAACTATGTTCTGTACCACCCCAGCTTCAGTAGCCTGCCATGGGTAGATTGAGAGCCTCATCACCATCCACTCATCATCCACTACATCCATCACCACCATTACTACATCCACCATCATCACTAACATTACCACCACAGGTACCCACATCATTACCATTACCATCATCACCACTACCATCTTTACTATTCATACCACCACTAGTCGACCGTAAGGAGAACATTCTCGAGGCAGAGTTACCACCTCGTAAGAGGTTATGTTTGACTGCTCTCATATCGAGGTATGAGGTGATGGAGAGTTCGACTGCTGCTCCTAGACCTATTGGAGGTCATAGAGAGGATTATGGGTTTATCGACACTATGGATGTTGAGATCAGAAGTTAGAGAGCCGAGGAGGTCGGCTATGGCATTAGGGATGTTTGGGTAGACCCGACAAAGGCTATTAAGGAGGTAGCACCGACGACCCTCGAAGGGGTCAATGCTAAAGTGACCGAGCTTGTTGCGGTTCAGGAGCAAGACACACAAGATATTTATGCTGTGATAGAGGATACTTAGGATAGGCAGACTTAGTTATTTCAGAGAGTTGATAGAAATTGGGTCCGAGATAGTACATTTCACAATGTGACTGCACTACTGTTTGGAATCAGGATGCCTGGTTTTCCGCGAGGCTTAGGCACATTCAGGTTGGGGTTAAATTTTTGGCAGTTCACTATGAACTACCAATGCATAAAGGACTACGTACCAGATGCAGGATTACCACGTATCGCCATCACATTATCACTGATGAAGACATTGATTGCACAGTTTTCATCACTACAAGGGACAGTGTCACGGCATAGCGATCAAACTCTGTGTAGATTAATCGCGGAAGGGCGCTGGATAGTTCTGCCTAGGGTTTAACACTTCTCATGTCATATTCAATGCTATCCTCTATGTAGCCCGGCTTAGTATTATGGGTTTATGCCCAGCTAGCATGACAGTAGGACTTGTATTTCATTTCTTGTACAGACAAATCATGTATGTTTTTCTAGTTTATATATGATGTGTTTATTATGTCATGTCGATCTCAATTCCTGGTATGTGTTGAGATCGCCAGTCATGTTATATAATCACTGTCTTATGTGATCTTGTTATATATATAATGGTTGTATTATGTTATGATCTATCTCAAATTATGTTATGCGTTGTGATCCCAGTCCATGTTATATAATCACCGTGTGATGTGATCTTTGTTATATTTAATTTTTGTACCCATGTCCAATGGTTGTTATGTTATGAAAACTCACAGGTATTATATATTGTAGTTATTTAGAACAATAAGGCCACTAAGGAGATCCTCTGGCTACTTGTCCACAAGGGGCTGCTGCTGAAATCTGTTGCTACTGCTGGCGTGGCTACTCCCTATACGAGTTGCTTAGCTGTAGTACAGCTAATCAAAGCAAGAGTGTCTGCGGCATATGCTAATCATGGAAACTCTTTCGAAATATGCACAAATGTTCAAGGCACGGAAAGCCATAATTCTGACACTAATTATAGGAACGGTACGCACTTATCCGCGTGAGTGTACGTACACGGATTTTCTAAATTGCAAGCCCCATTCTTTAAGTGTTACTGAAGTGAGTGGTTGTGTTGTCCCAATTGTTCGAGAAGATGGAATCATAGTCCATTTAGCAACTGTGCTGTGGAGAACCAAGTTAAGTTTGGTACTTGCACTTTCCTTGGAAATGCTTTGACATGGTGGAACTCCTACATGAAGACTGTTACTCAAGATGTTGCTTATGCTATGGACTAGAAGGCACTAAAGAAGATGATGACAGTCAAATACTGCCCAAGGGGTGAAATCAAGAAGTTGGAAATTGAGCTCTGGAACCTAAAGGTAAAGGGTACTGATGTCACGAGTTACACTCAGCATTTTTAAGAGCTTGCACTAATGTGTGGAAGGATGTTCCATGAGGAAGCGGATAAAGTTGAGAAATATGTTGGTGGACTTCCTGATATGATTCGGGGAAATGTAATATCATATCAACCCAAGACGATGGAGAAAACAATTGAGTTTGCTAACGATCAGATAGATCAAAAAGTCCTTACTATTACAGAAAGACAAGCTGAGCAGAAGAGAAAGTTGGAGTTTAATGCTGGGAAATACACAGGGCACCAAACAAAAAACAATAGCAAAACACTAGGAGGGCTTACAGAACCGCGGGCCAGTGTGAAAAGAGGTAGTACACTGGATCAGTGCCCTTGTGTACAAAATGCAACTATACAACCACAAAGGGCCATGTGTCTTCCCATGTGTAAGTAGTGGCAAGAAGATCAACCATCTTGCTCGTAGACTGTAGGAGTTTTTGGGTTCAAATGGTAATTTAAAACAAACGTAGGCACACCAGAACGACAATAAAAGCTAGCACTTGCTATGAGTGTGGTGTTTAGGGGCATTTCAAGAGAGACTACTCGAAGTTGAAGAATAAAAAAAACCCGTGGTAAATACAAGGTGGAATGGCAATGCCCCCAGCAAAGTGAACCGTGGTGCAATGCGGGGAACAAAACCGGACATCCAACATCGTTTTACGGGGTAACGTTCTTCTAAACTGACCGATATGCAATCTAATCTTATTTGATATTGGTTCCGATAGAAGTTTTGTATCTACCACATTTAGTTCCCTAATTGATATCACACCAACTACATTAGACCATTATTACGATGTTGAACTAGCCGACGGGAAAATAATTGGAATAAACACTATCATTCGGGGTTGTACATTAAACTTCCTAGATCATCCATTCAACATTAACTTAATGCCCGTAGAACTTGGTAGCTTTGACGTCATAGTTGGTATGGATTGGTTGGCAAAGTACCATGCTATCATTGATTGTGCCGAGAAGATCGTTCGTATTCCCTGGGGAAATGAAACCTTAATTGTCCATGGTGACGGAAGCAGCCGGGGAAACGGGACTCGTTTGAACATCATTTCGTGCACCAAAACTCATAAATATTTGTTGAAAGGACATCACGTCTTTTTGGCACATGTTACTACAAAGGAGATTGAAGACAAGTCGGGGGAGAAGCGACTTGAGGACGTACCAATCGTTCGAGATTTTCCTAAAGTATTTCCTGAAGATTTGCCGGGTCTTCCACCGACTCGACAAGTGGAATTCCAGATCGATTTGGTACCTGGTGTTGCACCTGTAGCACGAGCACCTTATCGATTGGCTCCTTCCGAAATGAAAGAGTTGTCGGAGCAACTGCAAGAGCTATCCGACAAGGGCTTTATAAGACCCAGTTCCTCACCTTGGGGAGCTCCGGTCTTGTTTGTCAAAAAGAAGGACGGATCATTCCGGATGTGCATCGACTACCGGGAATTGAATAAACTGACGGTGAAGAATCGTTATCCTCTCCCAAGGATTGATGATTTGTTTGATCAACTACAAGGATCTAGTGTTTATTCGAAGATAGACTTACGGCGGTTAATCATGCAGCTAGATGGTAGGGCGCGAGTGGGAGGGGGGGGGGGGAGAGGTGGGGAGGTAATACCAAGACGCATTATAGGACACGGTATGGTCATATACTAGTTCCAAGTGATGCCATTCGTGTTAGAATAAATGCACCTGCGGTATTCATGGACCTCATGAACCGAGTGTGCAAACCATACTTGGATAAGTTTGTAATTGTCTTTATTGACGATATACTAATTTATTCAAAGAACAAAAAGGAACATGAAGAACATCTTAAGGCAATTTTAGAACTACTTAAGAAGGAGGAGCTATATGCTAAGTTTTCAAAATGTGAATTTTGGATTCCTACGGTACAATTTCTCGGTTACTTGGAGGGTTTTCAAAAATCGCTAAGCCGATGACCAAACTTACTCAGAAGAAAGTCGCCTTTGAATGGGGTGACAAGCAGGAAGCAGCTTTTCAGACATTGAAGAATAAGTTGTGTAGTCCACCCATCTTAGTTCTCCCTCAAGGAGCAGAGAACTTTGTTGTTTATTGCAATGCGTCACATAAAGGATTGGGTGCAGTATTGATGCAAAACAAGAAGGTGATTGCTTATGCATCACGATAGCTGAAGATTCATGAGAAAATTTATACTACTCATGATTTGGAACTTGGTGTCGTGGTGTTTGCTCTAAAGATTTGGAGGCACTACTTGTATGGAACTAAGTGTACGGTGTTCACAGATCATAAGAGTCTACAACACATACTAGACCAAACGGAGCTGAATATGAGGCAACGTCGTTGGTTAGAGTTGCTCAGTGATTACGATTGTGAGATTCGTTATCACCCAGGGAAGGCAAATATTATTGCTGATGCTTTGAGCAGGAAAGAGCGAATTAAACCATTAAGAGTCTGAGCTTTAGTTATGACTATTAGTTTGGATCTTCCCAAACAAATCTTAAATGCTCAGACTGAAGCACAGAAACCAGAGAATCTCAAGAACGAAGATGTAGGAGGTATGATCAGGAAGGATATACCGAAGGAGAAGTTGGAGCCCCACGCCGATGGAACCTTATGCTTAAACGGCAGGAGTTGGTTACCATGTTATGGTGACTTGAGGACTGTGATCATGCACGAGTCCCACAAATCAAAATACTCCATCCATCCGGGTTCTGACAAGATGTACCAGGACATGAAAAAGCTATATTGGTGGCCCAATATGAAAGCCGACATCGCCACCTATGTTAGCAAATGTTTGACATGTGCTAGGGTCAAGGCCGAACACCAAAGGCCATCGGGTTTGTTGGTACAACCCGAGATACCCCAATGGAAGTGGGATAACATCATAATGGATTTTATCACAAAGCTTCCTAAGTCATCGCAAGGCTATGACACCATTTGGGTGATTGTTGACCGACTTACGAAGTCTGCAATCTTTGTACCAATGAGGGAAACTGACCCCATGGAGAAGTTGGCAAGGATGTACCTAAAGGAGGTAGTCACAAGGCATGGAATACCTGTCTCGATCATTTGTGATCGTGACCCTAGATTCGCATCAAATTTCTAGAGGTCACTTCAGAAGGCTTTGGGTACTAATTTGGATATGAGTACTGCGTACCATCCACAAACTGATGGACAAAGCGAGAGAACTATCCAAACTCTCGAGGATATGCTACGTGCTTGTGTGATCAACTTTGGAAATGGTTGGGTTAGACATTTGCCACTAGTTGAGTTTTCTTACAACAACAGTTATCACGCTAGCATCAAGGCTTTACCATTCGAGGCACTTTACGGTCGAAAGTGTCATTCACCTGTTTGTTGGGCCGAGGTTGGACAAGTCCAACTCACCCGTCCATAAATAGTTTAAGAGACAACCGAGAAGGTCATTCATATCAAACAAAGAATGCAAGCCGCCCATGACCGACAAAAGAGTTACACCGATTTAAAGCGTAAGCCGATGGAGTTTCAAGTTAGGGATAGATTTATGCTCAAAGTTTCACCTTGGAAAGGGGTCGTATGTTTTGGCAAACGAGGGAAGTTAAACCCTAGATATGTTGGACCTTTCAAGGTGCTGGAAAAGGTTGGATCCGTTGCTTACAAGCTTGAGCTTCCTCAAGAGTTGAGCAGGGTTCACAATACATTTCATGTATCCAACTTGAAGAAATGTTATTCTGACAAACCATTAGCCGTTCCATTGGAAGGACTTCATGTTTATGACAAGCTCCGTTTTGTGGAGGAACCCGTAAAGATCATGGATCAAGAAGTCAAACGGTTGAAGCAAATCCGTATCCCAATTGTCAAGGTTCGATGGAACTCGAGGAGAGGTCCTGAGTTCACATGGGAACGTGAAGACCAATTTCAAAAGAAGTATCCGCACCTCTTCACTAAACCCGTACCTTCGTCAAGTGTTGCGACTTGAGCCTTGGGGACAAGGCTCTTCTAATGGGAGGAGACTGTAACATTTCACATTTTTAGGTCATTTAAGACTTCAATTATTCAATTATTTATTTTTAGGCTTTTGCGTGTTTACTTTTAATTTTTACCGTTAAGCTAAATTGCGTAAACTAAAAATGAGCATTCAACATAAACGGGCATCAAACAACTAAATGTTTATGTCAAGTAAGTATTATAAAGTTATTAGGATAATAATTTATAACTTTACGCTTTTTATTTTTATTGGTTACGTAAAACGTCTACGTAACGCAATAAAACTATGGTTTTGCATGCATGGCAAACCATAAACTCACCTACACTTCAACAAATACCCACTAATACCCACAATACTCAAAAATCTCTTAAAACCTTGTCTAATTCAGCCCCTAGATGAAATTTGTACATATACAACACATACACTTCAAATTAAATCCAACAATGCTCCACTAACTTGAATAAACAACTATTATTGTTAACTAATGGATCAAACAACCATCTTTACCCAATTTGTGTCCCCTTTTGGCTCCTAGGACATGGCAAGATCACAAGCAAAAGAAAGGACCAAGAACAATCATGTTAGTAAGTTCATATCACTATCTTACAAGACAACAACCTTGTACCTACACTTACAAGACCTAGATAGTATTTTAAACATTCTTTTTATCTTCATTGTTCCCTCTTTTGGCTTCCATAACCGGTTACAAGCATCACAACACCAAAATTATTTGTTGGTTTCCCTAAGATGGTATTCATGCATGTTTAGCTATAAATAGGAACCAAAAAGTGGAAGTATGCACAGACTTAACTCTTTCAAGTAAAATCAAACACATATACTCTCTCTTTGAGCTCCATACCTACGGCTCACTATTCACACATATATATCTTCATAGTTTTTTATTTCTAAGCTAGTACAAGTGTTCAAGGGTTATTATTATACATATACAAGGTGTATTGGAAGCTTGGTTTGGTAATTAAAGGGGTTTTGCAAGCAAGAAAGAATTAGGGTTTTCTTGGTAAAAGTTAGGGTTTTGTGGAAGTAATTAGGATTATACACTTGGGTCTTGCTTGTGTATTATCATCACTCATCTTCATTAAGGTCTTCTAAGAACCCTAATCTTTTCA